>PVJC01008819.1:16813-42155 GCA_004026665.1 Murina feae | reverse complement strand
ACTGCAGGGGAGGACTGGAAGGACAGTAGCAAATGTGGGTTGGCTAGTGATGGATAGCGGAGGGACACTGCAGCCGGCAATAGTGTCTCAATATTACAGATGGGCCTTGCCATAAGGCCGGTTTAGGAACAGGTGACAAAAGGAGGCTCAGCCACACTGACTTGCCCAAGGACTGGCCTGTTTTATAGAGGAGGACCCTCCCAGTATGTGGCTGCTGTCCAGGGATCATTCAGAGAAGGGAAGTCCAGTATTGCATTGTGTGGCCAAAGTAAATGTCTAGAAAGGGCTAAGCTCATCTTGTATAAGCCCCAAAGCAATGCCCATTGCTTGTCTGTCACCAGTGGGCAGAGAGAGGCCCACCTTCTTTTAGGATTTGGGGGCTGTGGAAGTTGAAGCCAACCACTACAGTTTTCTTAAAAATTTTGTTTTTATTGCGACAAATATTTCAATATTTATTATAATTAAATATAAATACTAATATGGATCAGACACCAGTCTGTGAAAATGGAATTGAATGCCTGTGACCAGCTTGTGGAAGGGTCTTCAAAAACACACCCCTGATAAACCATGGATGGCATCACTGGAAGAAGTGCCCACACTCCCGCTGCCCTACGTTTGGAGCCATAGTTCTCAAGCTGAAGCCCCCGTCATCCCATCTGCCCCACCCGACTCCTGCTCCTCCCTTGGCCCAGTTTCCTCATTTACACCTTTCCCCACAAGGAGAGAACCTGGTGTTAGGAGAAGGTGGCCACTTGGTTTTGCAGGAAAAGAGATGCCAATTGTAGTCTTTATTAGGCTCACACCAGTCTCACTGCCTTTTGACTGCTGTAGACCACACACACACTCTGTTCCTGCACTGGGGCAGGAGACCTGTGTGGTCCTGCCGACTCACTTAGGATAAATCTGTGAGCTTAATAAAAGCATCACTTCTATCTTTTGATCTCTCTCGAGTTACTCATCAGCTCTGGGTAACATACTTTTTGACTGACAGGTTCTTCCCAGGGAAAACCCAAGCATGGTGGTTCTTCAAACAAAACTTGGCATGGAAAGGTGGTGCGCATGTGTGTGTATGTGCTTGTGCATGTGTGTGCAGGGGGTGGTGCCTATGTGATGTGCAGGAAGGGAGAAGGGGAAGGAGGAGATTGGCCATCCTGGGAGACAAGGTACCCAGAGGAGAGAGAGCATCACCTGGGGCCTGCCGCTCATGGCACAAGACTCCAGCGCCCTCATGCTGTCGGGTCCTGTGCGCCTCACCTGCTCCAGGCTCCCCTCCTACCTGCCTTCAAAATCCGTCTCAAGATTCCACTTCTCCATGGAACCTCCCTCACTCCCTGTTAGCACCGAGTCAGCTTTCGTTCAACATGCATTGTTTAATAGTAAGGCTGTTCCCTGTGCAGCCTCTTGCCTGTAATTCCTTGAAGGGATCAATGTTCCCTTTTCTTTCCCACTTCTGGCCCACCCACAATCCGCCATACTAGCTACACATATGGCTATTCGCTGGACTTCCTCCATGCCAGGCTCTGGGCTAAGCTCTGCACATATATTATTCTAGTGTATCTGCACAGTAACTCTATAAAGTAGGGATTGCTGTGATCTGCATCTAACAGCTGAGGAAGCAGCTAAGAGAATTTATGTAAGTTGCCCAAGGTCGCACAATTGATAGGCAATGTATCGGGAATCTCATGTGAGAACTGTCTGAATCCATAGGCCCTGCTCATACCCACTCTGCCCAAGCCACCATGCCAGTCCTCAGCTGCATGCATTTTGCACTCCTTGCAGCACCCAGACCCCATGATGAGGTGCAGTTTCCAATGTTCCTACCTCCCTAGGACTCATGTCATGCCCACTACCTCTGGGTGGCTTCACCTTGGGCCATGGCTGCTCAGGGAAGCAATAGCCACTTAAGGAATTATGGGAAAGATGCCAAACTCAGTATGGACTCACTGGTTGTTGGAGGTTCAGCTGAGAAAACAACCCCAGGCCAGCATATTTGGCCCACTTTACCACACAGACATAGCCTTCTTCACAGCCACACCCACATGAAACCATGAGCGCAGGGACCACAGGGCCACACAAAGAATGGGCTCTGTAACCTGGTGGCTAAGGGTTCAGATTCTGCAATCAGTTGAAGCCAGGTCAGCCCCAACTCTGTCTGTTACTGCCTTTTTGACCTTGAGAAGCCACTCCGTTTCTCTGCTAGGTCTTCTCGCCTATAAAAGCAAAACAATAATAGTGCTTCTTTTATGTGCATGTTAAATGAGATAATCCATATAAAAGAAACAGAAATAAAAGAAAACCTTTTTAAAAGTTAGAAATTATTAGTTTTGTGGATTGAATTGAGTTCCCCCAAAAGATTGAAGTCCTAACCCTAGTGGCTGTGAATGTGACCTTTCTGGAAAAAAGGTCTTTACAGATAGAAGGACGCTAAAGTGAGATAATTGGGGTGAGCTGTAACCTAATATAACTGGTGTCCTTGTAAAAAGTGGAAAACTTGGATACGTGTCCAGAGAGCAGAGTATATGTGAAGACACAGACAGAGAGGAAAGATGGCCATATAAACATGGAGACGGAGATAGGGTGATGCTGCCACAGGCCGGGCACTCCTGGAGCCACCAAAAGCTGGAAGAGGCAAAACTGTCCCTGATGGTTGCAGACGAAGCACGGCTCTGATAACACCTTGACTTCAAACTTCAGACTTCAGGCCTGTGAGTGAACACATTTCTCTTGTTTTGAGACATCCTGTTTGTGACTTTATTACAGTAGCCCTAGAAAGCTAACAAATAAACAGCATTACAAAGATCACTGTAAGAGCTCCAAGACTTCTGTTCTAGTTTTGACTTTGCTTCTAACTAGTTGAGTGAACTTGGACAAATTACAGAGGCATAGACTGTTAGACTGGAAGAAGACTTCATGCCTTGGTGAGGAAACAGGCCCTCAGAGGGGAGCAACTGGCATGTGACCCCAATGACCCTCAATTGCTTCATCTGTCAACAACAGATAACCATCCTGCCCTGCCTGCTTTACTCAGCTGTGGCTTCGGTGTCAATAAGCTCACCTAGGGAAACCAGTTGCCATCACAGTCACAGCAACACACACACCATTGTCTGCCTTCTGAGGAGCACCCTTATCAGTTTCCTAGGATTCCAAATGATTTGGAGAAAAGAACCACGACAACCATGAGCTATTTGAATCAGATAAAATCAGTAACAGTCTCTAGCCACCATGTGACACTCAGTCCAACAACTGCATAAATATGGAAGAGTTGAGTGCCACTTGAGAGTCAGCGTGGACAATCTATATTGGCATTCATGAAGGAGGGCTTGGTCTCTTAAGGAAGACTGGTGAATCAGGACCTCTAGCTTCTGCTGCTACCTAACTCGCCATGCATTCTAAGACAAGTCCTCCCTGGGCCTTTGTGCCTGTCTATAAAATGTGGAGCTGGACCTGCACCCAGGTCTGGGTGACTCCAGAGTCTCTGATCTTAACCTGCATTTTATACTGATTAAGTATAAAATAGATGAAACCAATTGGTCATTCTAGGTAGTAGAGTATCGGTAGGACATGATGTATGTATGTTCATGTCCTGAAGCCACAGAGCTGATAGGGTCAGGAGGTCATCTGGCTTAATGTGCTAGACAATAACACTCATGAGAAGATGTCTGAATGGCTTCTGGATGTTCCAGTGGTGTTTTCCTCACTCTCTTTAAGGATGTTCATCCTGTTGGCATGGAAGCAGTTTTCCTTATGTAGGGAAGTGGTGAATATAAAAAGATTAAGAGTTTAAAAAACCAGAAATGCCTCAGTTTGGGTTCTGCACTCCCATTTTTTTTTAGCCCATATGACTTTGGGAAAATCATTTTGCCTTACTAAGACTGATGTAGAGACTTTCAGAGTCACTGCAGGGGTGAATCAAGGTAAGGTATGAAATGATAACATCTGATAAGAGGTTAATCTCCAAAATTTATAGGGAACACATACAAGTTAACAAAAGAAAGATAAACAATCCAATTAAAAAATGGGCAAAGGGTCTAAAAAGACACTTCTCAAAAATGGACATACAGAAGGCCAATAGGCATATAAAAAATGCTCAAAGTGACTAATCATCGAAGAGATGCAGATCAAAATGACAGTGTCATACCATCTGACACCTGTCAGAATGGCTCTCATCAATAAATCAACAAATAACAAGGGCTGGCGAGGATGTGGAGAAAAAGGAACCCTCGTGCACTTCTGGTGGGAATGCAAACTAGAGCAGCCTCTGTGGAAAACAGTTTGATGTTTCCTCAAAAAATTAAAAATGGAACTCCTATTTGACACAATGATCCCACTTCTAGGAATATATCCTAAGAAATCAGAAACACCAATCAGAAAGAATATATGAACCCTATGTTCATAGCAGTACAATTTACAATAACTAAGATTTGGAAACAGGCTAACTGCCCATCAGCAGATGAGTGGATTAAAAAACTGTGATACATCTACACAATGGAATACTTCACAGCTGTAAAAAATAAAGAATTCTTACCATTTGCAACAACATGAATGGACCTGGAGAGTATTATGCTAAGTGAAATAAGCCAATCAGAGAAAGATAAGTATCACATGATCTCACTCATATGTGGAATCTAATGAAGAGCATAAATTGATGAACAAAAATAGATCTGAAGACATAAAAGCACCAAACAGACTGCCAAATCTCAAAGGGAAAGCAGGGGAGCGTGGATTGTGAGAAGAGATCAATCAATGAACTCATATGCATATATGCATAATCCAGGAACAGAGATGAAGGTGATGAAAACCTGGGGTGGGGGGTGGGACAGGCTGGGAGAGGTCAATGGAGGGAAAGGGGGACATATGTAATACTTTCAGCAATAATAAAAAAAAAAGAAACGTGAGGTTTTGCTTCTTTGTGCTAATTTGGAGCTAGACAGATTATACCTGCTCCTTTTACTTCTGTCAGCTTTTCAACTGTATGAAGACAACTCTTAACCAGCCCCCAACTCATGGCATTATCATCACATTCCTCTTCATCATCAATGTCCTCATCAACATTGTCACCTTTTACAGTCACGAGTTGCTTAATGGTGGGAATATGTTCTGAGAAATGAGTCATTAGGCAATGTTGTCATTGTGAGAACATCATAGAGGTAATTACACAAACCTAGATAGTCTAGCCTACTACATACCTAGGCTACAAATCTGTATAGCATGTTACTGTACTGAACACTGTAGGCAATAAAAACACATGGTGAATATTTATTTATCTAAATGGTTCTAAACATTACAAAGTATGGTATAAAAGATTTTTTAAATGGTATACCTGTGTAGGGCACTTACCATGAAAGCAGCTTGCAGGACTGGCAGTTGCTCTGGGTGAGTCAGTGAGTGAGTGTGACAGCCTAGGACATACTGTGCACAGCTGTAGACTTTATAAATGCTGTACATCAGCATCACCACAAACATGTGTGCTGTACAATGTCACAGAGGCTATGTCACTAGACAATAGGGATTTTTAAGCTCCATTATAATCTTACTAGAGGCCCGGTGCACAAAAATTTGTGCACTCAGGGGGTCCCTCAGCCCTGCCTGTGCCTTCTCATAGTCTGGGACCCCTCGGGGGATGTCCAACTTCTGGCGTGTCTGGCCAGCCTGGGTGAGAGACAGAGGGCCGTTTCAGGCTGCTCACAGCCCCTTCAGGGTTCGGGTCCCTACTGGGGTGCCTGGCCAGCCTGGGTGAGGGGCAGAGTGCCGTTTCAGGCTGCCCAGAGTCCCTTCAGGGTTCGAGTCCCTACTGGGATGCCTGGCTGGAAGCTGGTATCTGGGATTTATTTAACTTCTATAATTGAAACTTTGTTGCCTTGGTCCCCCACTTGAAGCCTGTGTTGCCCCTGGCAACCCAAGGTCTCAGCCTGGCAGGTATCTGGGGTTTGTTTATATTCTATAATTGAAACTTAGTAGCCTTGAGTAGAGCTCAGGGCCCACAGGGCCCTGGCTTCCTCCATTGCCCAGAGCAACTCTAGCTCTGTGGCCGCTGTCATCTTAGTTGAGTTAATTTGCATATTTGCTCCTGATTGGTTGGTGGCATGGCTTGTGGGCATGGCTTGTGGGTGTAATGGAGTGAGAGTCAATTTGCATATTACTCTTTTATTAGATTAGATGAGACTACCATTATATATGTGATCTGTTGTTGACCAAAATATCATGCAGTGTATGACTGTGTTATTATCATCACCAAAAGCCTTCTCACCATCATTTTTATCAACATCATCTTGTATCATTATCACCTTCATCATTGCATCATACATTTTAATTAATATTAGAGTTTGTTATGTATTTTCATAAGTGTGTCCAGTGAACTTTTAACAATTTAATAAATTTAATAGTACCATTACTTTACTGATAAAACTGAAACAGAAACTTTCTTAGGTTCACACAGCTAGAATCATCAAAATAGGGACCTAACTTAGGTCTTATTAAGCCAGATCTTAGGATGATTCTTTAATGGCATTATTGTTTTAGCAAATATATCACCCAGCTAGTTCAGATTACACATAAGATGAGGCAGGAACCTCCAAGTGTTTTTCAGTGAAGTTTGATATTTTCTGAGATGTCCTTTGCAACTGACTTCTCAGACTTAAAAGGAAGGTTTTATGTGTGAGTGCTGAGAGAGAGAATGCATATACATCCCTGGACACCTCAGGGGCTCTCCCCTTGCCAAGCAGACTTGAGATTCAGCCCACACCTGCAAGATCTGGATGTCTTTTGTCCCTGAGTCTCACTCTGTCTGGCTAATCCAGGCACAACTTCCTGCTGCCTCCTTATAGGACACAGTGCAGACCAGGATATTAATGGAGATTACAGTAAGGAGAAAAATAAATTTGGGGGAGTGAGGGAACTTCCTGGCAGGGAAGCTTAACACTCAGCTGGGGGCCTTCCATGGATGCCATAAGCCTTCCCAGGAGTGCTCATCTATAAAATATACTCTGTCTCTATGTTATTCTTTTTTAAAATTTTGTTTTATTACTTTAAGTATTACAAAGAGGGTTAAATAAGTTTCCATTTTTCCCCCTTGACCTTCCCCCGTCTTCCCCTACCCCCAGTGTTTTGTGTCCATTGATTATGCATGCATATAAGTCCTTCAGTTGATCGATTAACTCCCCCCCAACCCTCCCAACCCTTCCAGCTATAGTTTGACAGTCAATTCAATGCTGTTCTGCCTCTGTATCTGTTTATGTTCATCAATTTATAATGGTCTTTATTATACATAAATAAGTAAGATCATGTGGTATTTTTCTTTCATTGACTGGCTTATTTCACTTAGCATAATGCTCTCCAGCTCCATCCATGCTGCTGCAAATGGTGGGAATCCCTTCTTTTTTTATAACAGCATAGTATTCTATTGTGTAGATGTACCACAGCTTTCTAATCCATTCATCTGCTGATGGGCACTTAGGCTGTTTCCAAATCTTAGCTATGGTAAATTGTGCTGCTATGAACATAGGATGCATATATCCTATGTTATTCTTAAGACAAATCTGCCCACACCTTTGTTTTTCCGGGTAATTGACAATATGCATCGTTTTTCCCCTGCATGTCAAACTCTTCCCACTGTAAGTAGGGTGATTCTGCAACTTGATTTGGCTGGGACAATAAGGTTTACAACAGATGTCCTATTTGTCATCATCAAAAGTGTCCCTGTTTGTATATTAACCATAGAACATTCTTTCAAGGATAAACACCAAAGAAGACAGGAAACAAGGGCCACCAAATGAAGGTTTTGCCATGTTGCTTGTGGGAAGAGCATTAGACTCTAGCAGGGAACTAAGTTCAAGTCTCAGCTACCTAGGTAGGACTCAGTTACCACATCTGTAAAATGGGCATAATTGTGCTCACTTCACAGTGTTGTCAAAGGTGAATGACCTTGGAAGGTTCTCTTCCCTGTAACTATCACCTTGAATGATCTATTATACCTTCATGTTTTCAGTTAAAACTGAGCCAATCTGGTCACAGAGAATCAGTGGAGACTTTGGGCCAGAGTCAGGGGTTCACTACCTATGGCAGCTGTAAGAATCTAGTTATAACTGGAAAAAAAAAATCCAACTTGTCTCTCGGTACTAACACCAGTTGAAGCAGTCACACCCTAGGAACTGCTAAAATGGTAAGTGGATTTGCAAAATCTAAAAGATTATAAAAGGCATTTACTTGTTAGAATTTAGGAAATTAGAGTCAAAAGCAGAAAAGCAGAAAGCAGTATTGGGAGGTAGGTTACCTCAAATAAGGACTGAATTTGTATAGGGGAGGAAGAGATTGGAGTCAGCCCTGCAATGTAATTCCCTTGGAATGCCTGGCCCAGAACGTGCTCTCCAGACTGGTTATTGAGCCCAATGTTGGTAAGTTCCAGGTGCCACTCTGGCCTTTCCCTTGCTTATGGCCAACAGGGATGCCCATCAGACACACCTGGCCCACTGACCATGCTGCTCCTTTTCCAGCCACATGCCAGCTCTGTGCCTGAGCCACACAGTATGTCCAAGTGCAGATGGCACTGCCAGGCCTTGTTTAGGCTGTTTCCTTTTTCACAAGCCTTGGTTCTCCACCCCCCCCCCCCCAAGTGAATGCATCCACCTTTCAACACCCAAATAGAGACTGTTGACTTTCAAACCTATTCTTGACTCTGTCCTCCAGGCAGTATGAATCGTTCCCTCCCCACCACTTCCATGTGAGCTTAACTCTCCTTGCAAACATAACCATGCTTTACAAGAGACTTCTCTGTGTCTGTCTGCCCCCATCCACCCTGAGCTCAAAGAGGACAGGCACTGTCCCCACCCAGCTCTGTATCCCCAATGCCTCACACAGTGACCTTGGTCAGGTTAATCTCTGAATATAAGGTGTTTTGACCCCGTATTAGTCAGGGTTCTTCAGAGAAACACAACAAATAAAATATTTGTGTGTGTGTGTGTGCAGATGGATAGATGATAGATAGATAGATAGATAGATAGATAGATAGATAGATAGATAGATAGATAGATTTACTATAAGGAATTGCCCTACACAATTATGGAGCCTGACAAGTCCAAAATCTGCATAGCCAATGACTCTGGTGGAAGACTGTCAGGCAGGAAAATTCACTCTTATTCAGAGAAAGGGTCGACCTTTTGTTCTGTCGGGGCCTTCCGATAGAATGAGGCCCGCCCACATTGGGGAGCACAATCTGCTTTACTCAGTCCACCAATGCAAATGTTAATCTCACCCAAAACCACCCTCACAGACATACACCTGGAAGAACATTGGCCAAATATCTGGTCACCTCATCACCCCATCCAGTTGACACGTGAAATCACAGTCTCCTGTGCTGGGTATTGTTTAAAGGCAATGAGCATCCGTTCCCTGCCCTTTCTATGTCCTCCAGGGTATTGCAGAGCCTGTTTCCTAGACATTCTGACCAGCAAGAATATAGGTAAAGTTTTGCCAATGGATCAACTTGAAAAAGGTTTGGAAGACAGAGGCATGCTCCCTCCAGCAGGGCGACTGGAGCATCAGCACCCACAGCTGTGATCTTGAGTGGCCGGAAGCCTTCCCATTCTCTTCCTATCGTCCGTGCTGGCAGCAGCAGCTTCCTGCAGCCTCCTGGCCTCTGGATCACATCTTGCAGATCCAAACCTTGAGATGGTCCCTGACTGCTTCTCTGCTCTAAGGGGATTTATTTGTAGTAAATCTCATTTTTCTTAAAATACCTAAAGCATTTTTTTCTTTTTCTGCAATGAACTCCAGCTGATACATCATCATATTGACCTGAAGGTTTTTGGATTCTGGATTTATACATATAAAATATTAGAAGCAGAATTACAACAATATTAATACATTTTTACCAAAAGAGCACTTTAGGGAAGCAAATATCATTAAATGAATATAATTTTTAAAAATATTTTTATTGATTTTTTACAGAGAGGAAGGAAGAGGTATAGAGAGGAAGGAAGAGGTATAGAGTTAGAGGTATAGAGAGTTAGATCAATGAAAGAGAAACATTGATCAGCTGCAACCAAGGTACATGCCTTTGACCGGAATCGAAGTTGGGACCCTCCAGTCCACAGGTTGACACTCTATCCACTGAGCCAAACTGATTAGGGCAAAATAAATATAATTTCTAGATCAATTGTCTATATAACACAGTTAGGCATTTTTCCTCCTTATTTTCATTTTTATTTTACTAAAAAAATTTAATCAGAATCATATATTTTCTCTTTTTATTGTAAAATTTAACAATTAGAAATAAGTCCATTAAGCCTTTATTTTTGTCAAATTGAATAATATCACATCTTCTAACATTGTGAGTTTGGTTTCAAACATTTTTGGTTTTTTAAAATTTTTTAATTTTAAAATATATTTTTTATTGATTTCAGAGAGAAAGGGAGAGGGAGAGAGAGAGAGACAGGAACATCGCTGAGAGAGAATCATTGATAGGCTGCTTCCTGCAAGCCCCACACTGGGGATCCAGCCTGCAACCCAGGCATGTGCCCTGACCTGGAGTCGAACCGTGACCTCCTGGTTCATAGGTTGATCCTCAACCACTGAGCCACGTCAGCCGGGCTGGTTTCAAGGTTTTATTTCTAACAAATCCAACTTTTTTTTTTTTTTTCAGCATACCTCCTGACTTTTCAGTATTTACTATATTTATTTTTTTAAATATGTTTTACTGATTTTAAAAATCTTTATTGTTCATATTATTACAGTTGTTCCTCTTTTTCCCCCATAGGTCCCCTCCTCCCAGTTCCCACCCCACCCTCTGCCCTTAACGCGCCCCCCCGCCACTGTCCTCATCCATAGGTGTACAATTTTTGTCCAGTCTCTTCCTGCACCCCCAACACCGCTTTCCCCCTGAGAATTGTCAATCCACACCCTTTCTATGCCCCTGATTCCATTCTATTCACCAGTTTATTCTGTACATCAGATTTTTTTATTCCCTGGATTTTTAGGTTCACTTGTTGATAGATATGTATTTGTTGTTCATAATTTTTATCTTTACTTTTTCTTCTTCTTCTCAAAGCATACCTTTCAGCATTTCATATAATACTGGTTGGGTGGTGATTAACTCCTTTATCTTTTTCTTGTCTGTGAAGCTCTTTATCTGACCTTCAATTCTGAATGATAGCTTCGCTGAGTAAAGTAATCTTGGTTGTAGGCTCTTGCTATTCATCACTTTGAATTTATTGCCACTCCCTTCTGGCCTACAAAGTTTCTGTTGAGAAATCAGCTGACAGTCTTATGGGTGCTCCTTAGTAGGTAACTGACTGCTTTTCTCTTGCAGCTTTTAAGATTCTCTCTTTGTCTTTTGCCCTTGGCATTTTAATTATGATGTGTCTTGGTGTGGTCCTCTTTGGATTCCTTTTGTTTGGGGTTCTCTGCACTTCCTGGACTTGTAAGTCTATTTCTTTCACCAGGTAGGGGAAGTTTTCTGTCATTGTTTCTTCAAATATATTTTCAATATCTTCTTCTCTCTCTTCTTCTGGCACCCCTATAATTCTGATGTTGGTACACTTGAAGTTGTCCCAGAGGCTCTTTATACTATCTTCATATTTTTGGATTCTTTTTGCTTTTTGCTTTTCCAGCTGGGTGTTTTTTGCTTCTTTGTATTTCAAATCTTTGACTTGATTCTTGTGATCCTCTAGTCCGCTGTTGGATCTCTGTATATTATTCTTTATTTTAGTTGGTGTATGCTTAATTTCTAGCTGGTCCTTTTTCATATCCTCGAGGGTCTCACTAAATTTATCAGCGGTCTCTAGAAAATTCTTGAAAAACCTTATAACCGTGGTTTTGAACTCTATATCCAGTTGTTTGCTTTCCTCCATTTCTGTCATTTGTGACCTGTTTCTTTATCTCCGCATTTTGGCTGCTTCCCTGCATTCGTAGAGTGGCTTTCTGTGCTAGGTGTCCTATAGGGCTCAGTGGCTCAGCCTCCCCAATTACCTGAGGTGGACACCCTTGGTGCACCACTTTGTAGGCTTTGTGCACAGTCTTGTTGTAGTTAAGCCTTGATTGTTTTTGGTATCACTGGGAGGAATTGACCTCCACGCCACTTGCCTGTGAGAATCAACTGTGTCTATGGTAGGAGAACTTCTGTGCTGGAGACACCCTTATGGGGCAAGACTTGCTTCAATGGGACTTTGGTGCTGAGTCTGCCCCCTGAATGTGTCCCTTATGAATATGAGGAGTTGTAATCTGGGTGGTCCTGCTCTGACCACTGGGTACACTGGCTCTTGGATCTCTAAGGAGATGCTATTTTAGCTTCTGCCCGAGGCTACCCAGCCTTTCATATGCAAAAGACTCTGTGCACAGCTTGGGTGGGGCAGGTTCTTAGGTAATCAACAGGGTGAAACAAACAACTATAGATGATTCTCAGCCCTGCCCTAGGAGGCACCGGGTTTCATTGTCCCTCGGCGCTGCTGAGAGAAAGCCACTCTGGAGTTCCTCCAGTTGCCAGACAGTCCAGCTTCTCCCTGTATGAGTCTGGATCCCCAGATACTCACCTGTAACTGGAGTTCAGAGCCTTCAGAAGCTTGTGACTCCCTCCAGATTGAAAAAGACAACCACATCCTCAGTTGACAGCCCTTTCCGCGAGCCCTTTCCACATGCCTCTGTACCTCTGCACTTTACTTCTGCATCTCCTCTGAGTCTCTGTCTCTTTCTAGTTATAGAATTTCCACTCAGCCAGCCTTCCTGTCAGGGTGGTGTCTGTTTTTTCTTTTCATTGTGGTTTTGAAATGGTTGTGCAAGGCAGCAATTCCAGGTGTTTACCTATGCCATCATCTTGGTTTCTCCAAATCCAACTTTCTTAATGAGAGTCTAAAATTTCACTTTTGCCAAGACAATTTAACTTTTTTGTCAATTTTAATTCATAACAAATTTTACCATTTATAACTTTAGCTACTGACAGCTTAATTATATGTTGAATATTTTCACACAGACCAATTTTTTGGATTCAGTGTTTGCATTTTTGATATTATTGTTAGAAAGCAAAAATTCAACTGAATAAATGTGAAGTTCTGAATTTAAAGGTCACGTATCAGGCTGCATCCCATCCAGTAAGTAGAAAGTTGCTCTGAGGCAGAAATATTGCAGGATACAGAGGTTAAAGGAGTAGATGATTTCAGGCAAGGCCACCTTCCGGTAGAGAGAGGCCGGGCACTTAGGGCAGGTTATCTCACTGGTGCCAACCAAGAAACTCCAGGTTGCTGGGAGCAGCTGAAACTGTAGTAGGGTTGGATGTTGTGTCTTGATGAGGTTTACCAGAAGTGACTCCATTTGGGGACTGTTTTATTTTTTTAACACTATCCACAGATGCATGTGACATTGTGATATAATATAAAATAAATATTTTAGTCTTCATCTACAGTTTTAGCCTTGTGATTTCCTGTTATTAAAGCAGTGGGAGCATTTTTGTTATAATATTTGGTTTTTGTCCTCAATTCTTCAAATAGAGATAAAGGTAAACAGATGCCTTTTATTATTCACTAGGGGCCCGGCACAAAAATTTGCGCACTTGGGGCATCTCTCAGGCCGGCCTGTGCCCTCTCACAGTCTGGGACCCCTTGGGGAATGTCCACCTGCTGGCATGCCTCGCCAGCCTGGGTGAGAGGCTGATGGATGTTTGCAGGCTGGCCAAGCCTTCCAGTGTGGACCCTCACCCCACTGGGGTGTGGCCAGCCTGGGTGAGCAGCTGAGGGGCGTTTTCAGGCCACCCACAGTCCCTTCAGGGTTCGAGTCCCTAGTGGGGTGCCTGGGCAGCCTGGGTGAGGAGCTGAGGGCCATTTTTAGGCTGCCCACAACTCTCATTGACCCAACGTCCCAGCCCAGTGAGGCTGGCTGGAATCAGGTTTCTGGGGTTTATTTATCTTCTATAATTAAAAAACTGTTGCTTTAAGCTGAGGCCTAGACAGGTAACGAAGCCTCCTGTTTGCTTCAGCTCCGTGGCTTCTATAATTGAAACATTGTTACTGTGAGCAGAGGCTCAGCCAGCCTAGGCAGGCAGTTGCAATGGAAGCCTCCAGTTTGCTCTAGCTCCGTGGCTGCCGGTCTCCATCTTGGCTGGGTTAATTTGCATACAGCCATTCTGATTGGCTGGGAGGCATGGCTTGGCTGGTGGGCGTGGCTTAGGTGTATCAGGGTGATGGTCAATTTGCATATTACTCTTTTATTAGATGTTAATGAGATGATTTTTAGAAAGCCCCTAGATGATCACTGGATGGGCTCTGTGATTACCAGTTTGGAATTTCAGCCCCTCCTCCCAGGTCCAGGGAGAGAAAATTGGCTGGAGGTTGAACTAATCATTAAGGGCTAATGATCTCATCAGCCATGCCCATGTATTGCAGTCTCCAGGAAAACCCAGAAGAATGAAATTTGAAGGGGTTCTGGATTGGTGAACAGTTATGCATCACATGCAAGGAGGTGTTGCACACAGTCCACAGAGGCAGCTGCTCCCAAACTTGGGTCCCTTTCAGACCTCACCTCATGGATCTCTTCATCTGGCTGTTTATTGTTATACTTTAACTAGTGGCCAGTGCACATTGAAAGGAAGTAAGTTAAATATGTTAATATCACTATTTGCCCTTTCTTTATAATAGAAATGTCAGAGATGAAGTGTCAGAGGTACGTTGTGCCAGTAGTTGATCTTCAGATGTATTCTATCAAGGACACCGCTTTCAGCTTCAGAATGTCAACAAAAACAACCAAATTCACAATCAACATGACAGATCAAAATACATGCATGCAATTGGTTCCAGTGAGAGCTTTATATGTATCGCACATGTGCAAGTCAGCGTTTATTTTTAAATTGCCAGTGTGCATCATATGTACCAGCCAGTTGGTCAGTCAGACAGTCGAATGGACATACGGTTGATCACTTAGCCTTTTATACATATAGACTAGAGGCCCAGTACACAAAAATTTGTGCACTTGGGGGGGCAGTTCCTCAGCCTGGCCTATGCCCTCTTGCAGTCTGGGACCCCTTGGGGGATGTCCATCTGCTGGCTTAGGTCCCCTCCCCAGGGGATTGGGCCTAAGCTGGCAGTCAGACATCCCTCTGGCAGCCCGGGAGCCCTTGGGGGATGTCCACTTGCCAGCAGAGAGGAGGCCAAAGTTTCAGTCAAACATCCTTAGCGCTGCTGAGGAGGCATGAGCCTCTGAGCTGGAAGCCATCAGCCTGGCTTGTGGCTGAGCAGAGCTCCCCCTGTGGGAGCACACTGACTTCCAGGAGGCAGTCCCTGCATTGAGCATCTGGCCCCTGGTGGTCAGTGTGCTTCATAGTGACCAGTCATTCCCAATCGTTCTGCTGTTAGGGTCAATTTGCATATTACTCTTTTATTATACAGCATAGAGGCCTGGTGCATGGGTGGGGATCAGTTGATTTGCCTTGAAGCGTGTCCTGGATCAGGGTGGTGGTCCCACTGGGGTGCCTGGCCAGCCTGGGTGAGGGGCTGATGGCTGTTTACAGGCTGGTCAAGCCCCCCCAGTGGAGATCCTCACCCCATGGGGCTGTGTCCAGCCTGAGTAAAGGGCTGAGGGCTGTTTGTAGGCTTGCCACAGCCCCTTCGGGTGGGGGGGTCACATTGGAGTGCCTGGCCAATCTGGGTGAGGGGCTGAGGGCCATTTTCAGGCTGGCCACACCTGTGGGCTAGAAGCAGGTTTCTGGGATTTATTTATCTTCTATAATTGAAACTTTATAGCCTTCAGCAGAGCTCAGGGCCAGTCAGTGCAGGCGGGAAACTTGGTTTCCTCCATCACCAGGAGTAACCAAAGCCTGCTCGCTCCAGCTCCATGGCTGCAGCCATCTTTGTAATAGAGTGAGTGAGTGAAGGAGTAACGGAGTGAGCAAGTAATGGCTAATTTGCATATTACTCTTTTATTAGATAGAATAGCCTTTGTAAAAACTAGTAATTTAGTAAGGAAACTGTTTTTCTGAGTTCTGTGAGCTGTTCCCAGTGGAAATCATGGGAACCTCTGATTTATAGCCAAGTTTGACAGATTGTGAGCAACCTGGGGACTCATCACTAGCAAATGTTGTCTGTAGTCTTTTTGTTTGGTTGGTTATTTTTGTTGTTGTTGTTAATCCTCCCCCCAGGGATATCTTCCATTGATTTTTAGGAAGAGTGGAAGAGAGATGGAAAGAGAGAGAAACATCGATGTGAGAGAAACATATTGATTAGTTGCTTCTTGCATGAGCCCCAACCAGTATGGGGAAGAGCCTGCAAACAAGGTACATGCTCTTGACTCAAATTGAATCTTGGACCCTGTGTTCCACAGACCAAAGCTGTATCCCTGAACCAAACTGTCTGTGGTTGTTGGAGGAGGGGTCTTATGGGACTGCTTAGTATCAGGATTAAGTCAAATTGTAGGACACCAGTTGGAGTTGCAGACTGCTTGGTGTGGAAGACCCACACATCTGGTGACCAGAAATGGGGCGTTCTGTAAATAGAGTGTTGTAGTAGAGAAAAACAGAGTTTTACCTTCTATTGTGACTTTTCAGTTTTCAGATTTCACTGTGCACTCTTAGTTTGTGTCAGATTTCTTTTTTTTTCAAATTAAAAGAAAGATATTACTTAGAAAGGCACAGAGGTAGTAGAAGTGAGCGAGCTGGGCTGTGTAGGCTCAGGAAATAAGTTATGAAAGCAAAAGAAGGGACCTCGGAGATCTGAGAAAGAAAGGAAAAGGTAATGCATGTGAGTGAGGATAGGGGAGGCTTGGGCATGCTCTAAGAGGAAGAGCAGGCCATGGTTTTTATTTCCACAGGTAATGACTACTGTAAATTAACTGTACAAAGACTGATTCTTTGCCTTGTTTTTTTATGAATTAAAGAGCATCAGATGTATTTGTACAGTAAGCTCATTACATTTTTATCTTTAACTAGAGGCTTGGTGCACGAAATTCATGAACTGGAGGGGGCAGGTCTTTCAGCCTGGCCTGCACTCTCTCACAGTCCTGGATCCCTCACTCCTTACCTTTACAGCCTATCTGCTTGCTCCTTACTGCTCGGCTCTCTGCTCCTTAGCAGCAGACTCCTTACCACTTGGCTCGCTGTTCCCTAGCGCTGCTGTGGAGGTGGGAAAGGCTCCCGCCACCACCACTGCTTTCACCAGCCATAAGCCCGGCTTCTGGCTGAGCATCACTCCCCCTGGGGGAGCGCACTGACTATAAGGAGGCTATGCCTGCATTGAGTGTCTGCCCCCTGGTGGTCAGTGCATGTCATAGCAACCAGTTGTTCTGGTCATTCTGCTGTAACGGTTGCTAGTCTATTTTATATAATAGACTAGAGGCCCAATATAGGAAGATTTGTGCACTGGAGAGGTGTCCCTCAGCCCAGGCAGCAACTCTCCAATCTGGACCCTCAGGGGATGTCCCACTGCTGGTTTAGGCTCGATCCCCATCCCTCTGAGATTTGTCATTCTGTTCCATATTTCCATGTGTCTGGCTCTATTTTACTCGTCAGTTTATTTTGTTCATTACATTACTTCTTTGTTCATTTTTATTTTAGATTCAATTGTTGATAGATATGTATTTATTGCCATTTTATTATTCATATTCCTCCTCCTCCTTCTCCTTCTTCTTCTTCCTCTTCTTAAAGAATACCCCTCAATATTTCATGTAATACTGGTTTGGTGGTGATGAACTCCATTAGCTTTTTCTTATCTGTGAAGTTCTTTATCTGTCCTTCAATTTTAAATAAGAACTGTTCTAGGTAAAATAATCTTGGTTATAAGTCCTTGCTATTCATCACTTTGAGTATTTCTAGCCACTCCCTTCTAGCCTGCAATGTTTCTGTTGAGAAATCAGCTGATAGTCATACGGGTGCTCCCTTGTAGGTAACTAACTGTACTTCTGTTGCTGCTTTTAAGATTCTCTCTTTGTTTTTAACCTTTGGCATTTTAATTATGACGTGTCTTGGTGTGGGCCTCTTTGAATTCCTCTTGTTTGGAACTCTCTGCTTCCTGGACTGGTAAGTCCATTACTTTCACCAGGTAGGGGATTTTTTCTGTCATTATTTCTTCAAATAGGTTTCAATAACTTGCTCTCTCTCTTCTCCTTCTGGCACCCCTATAATGCAAATATTGGTATGCTTAAAGTTGTCCCAGAGACTCCTTATACTATCTTAATATTTTTGGATTCTTAAAATTCAGTAAATCTAGAAGCCTTTCTTCTAGCAACATAATTTTTAAGTTGATGATTTTGTATGGTCCACAAATGATGTTACAAATATCCAAATGGCCTTTGGCTGGGAAAAAGTTCCCCACCCCTGGCCTAGCAGATCAAAACTTTTTTGAAACTACTTAGTCTATTCTAGCCAAAGACCATGGGAAAAGCAAGGCACCTGTCACTAGCTAAAGTCAGGTGGGAGTCTAGGCTTTCATCCCTGCTCAGTAGTAATAAGGTTCCTATTCCACCCTCCCCACCCCCCTGCAGTGTCAGCAGGGGCTAAATGGGAAGTCAGGACTTTTGTATTACCTGGAAGTACTGTGGGGACACCGACTCTCCCTGCTGGTGCAGTGACAGCAGTGACCTGCTGCTAGAATAGAATATTTAATAATGCCTGGAGTTCATAACATAGTATCCAACATGTCTGGCACACCCTAGAAAAAGACCTCTTATTCCAAAAATCAGGAATATCTCAACTCAAATGAAAAAAGTAATCAAAAGTTACCTGGTCAGTGTTGCTCAGTGATTATGGTGTCGGCTCGTACACCAAAGGGTCATGGGTTTGAGTCCTCGTCAGGGCACATATCCAGGTTGGAGGTTCGATCCCCAGTTGGGGCATGTGCAGGAAGCAACCAATCCATGTGTCTCTCTCACATCAATATCTTCTCTCTTTCTCTCTCTCCCCTCCCCTCCCCTTACCTCCCCACTCCCCCCCTCCCCCACCGCCCCACTCTTTCTGAAAATCAATGGGAAAAAAATATCCTTGGGTGAGGATTTTTAAAAAATCACCAAAACAGAGATGACATAGATGTTGGAATAATATGATAAGGTTGTTTTTTTTTAAAAAATATTTTATTAATTTTGTAAAGAGAGGAAGGGAAAGGGATAGAGAGTTAGAAACATCGATCAGCTGCCTCCTGCACACCCCCTACTGGGAATGTGCCTACAACCAAGGTACATGCCCTTGACCGGAATTGAACCTGGAACCCTTGAGTCTGCAGGCTGATGCTCTATCCACCAAGCCAAACCAGTCAGAGCTATGATAAGGTTTTTAAACAGCTATTATTAAAGAACTCTAACAAGCAACTATAAGTACACTTTAAACAAATGAAAAAGTAAAAAACCTCAGCAAAGAATTGAAAGATATAAAGAAAAACAGGATGTAAAATTTAAAACTGAAAGATATAATAACTGAAAGAAAACTCACTAGATGGATTCAATAGCAGAATGGCAGTGACAGAGGAAAACTTAGTAAATTTGAAGATAAATCAAAATAAGTTATCCAATCTGGTCAACAAAGAGAAAATAGACTATAAAAGAACAGATTCTCCAGGATATGTGGGACAATAACAAAAAAATATAAAACTTATGTCATTGGAGTCTCACAGGGAGAGGGGAGAATGTGAGGATAAAATATATTCTATGAAATAATGACCAAAATTGTGCCAAATTTGGTAAAAGACATAAACAGAGTCAAGGAACCGATTGAACCCCAAATAAGATAAAGTCAAAGAAATCTATGCTGAGATTTCATAGTCAAACTTTGATATTATAGTCAAACTTGTGAAAACTAAAGACAAAAATAAAAATTTTAAAGTGTCAACAGAGAAATGACAGCATTCCTGTAAGGGGGGGAAAAAAAATCAAAGGATAGCATCCAGAACCATGAAAGCCAGAAGCAAAGAGCACAACATTTTTCTAGTGCTGAAAGCAAAGAACTGCCACAGGTTAAACTGCCCTATGAGAATGGTTACAGAAAGTCCTCTCAACAAAAAGGAAATTATAAAAGAAGGAATCTTAGAACATCAAGAAAGAAGAAAGAATACAGAGAAAGTACAATGTGATGAATACAATAGGCTTTTCTTCTCCACTTGAGTTTTCTAAATTGTTTGTTGGTTGAAGCAAAATTATAACATTGTATGATGTGTTTCTCAAATTATGTACTGTAAACATTTAAGATAATTATAAATGTGGGAAGATAAAGGGACCTAAATGAAGATAAGATTTCTACATTTCACACAAAGTGGTAAAATATTTACAATAGTATTCTGTGATGTTATATATGTACGTGTAATACCTAGAGCAATGATTTTTTAAAACTGTATATAAAGATACACTGCAAAATTCTTGATATATCAAAATAAAATTCTAAAATATGTTCAAGTAATCCATAGAGAGGCAGGATAAAAGAAATAGATGAATAGAAAACAGAGGAAACATATAAAATATTAAAATGACATATTTAAGCCCTAATATATCAATAATGACATTAAATGCCACACTGACCAACCGACCCTGAGTGACAGATGAATGATTACTCTGACATATGTTTCTGTGAGAAGCTAAGGGACTACTTAGCTGTAGCCACCAAGTAGCTTGCCTCCTTAGGCTTTTATTGTAACAATAGCTTGAACTAAAATTAACTATTAGGTACTATCAGCAGGGTAAGTATCTTTGAGAAGACACATGTGTTTGCAGTGTCCTTTAAGCAAGGACACATCTAAGTAAACACCCCGGGGCTCAGACTTGTTTGGAAAAGTCAAGGCAGGGGCTGTCGCCTTCTGCAAAGTCTCCCAGAGGCCTCCAACCTTTCAGAGATTCCTCCTTACAGACTTTCCAACCAAGTCCTGTACTTCCCCACAATTAAATATAAAATGATCTAAACACTAGTTAAAAGACAGAGATTAGCCCAAAGGATAAAATAATCTGACCCAACTATATGCAGTCTACAAGAAATTCACTACAAATATAATGACATAGACAGGTTGAGTGTAAGAAAATACAAAAAAAATACCATGCAAACATTAATCAAAAGAAAGCAGGAGTGACTATATTAATATAGTTAGAGTGGACTTTGGAGTAAATGAAATTACCAGAAACAAAGGGGAATATAACACACTGATTAAAAGTTCAGTCCACTAAGAAGACATAGCAATCCTAAATGTGTATGCATTGAATACAGTGCTTTGAAATATATGAGGCAAACTGATAGAACTAAAAGGAGAAACCAACAAACCCAAATTATAGGTAAGACACTAGCACCCCTTTCTCAACAATTGATAGAACTTCTGCTGGACAAAACATCAGCCATCAACAAGATTAAGTTGACATTTATAGACTAATCCACCAAGATGAATTCTGTGGTCCTAGATTTCAGTGAATACCATTCTTTCTGAGCTTGGTAACTTGCTTATTAGAAGTTCTTAAATAAAGATTATAGAAGAAAACAAACATTTTGCTAACTGCTAATTTTTTAATGATTATCTTACTTTTAAATGATTATTTCTATGGCTTTAAGAAAACAAGAAGGCTATACCTCAATCAATTGGTTGAAAACCTTGGTACTGAACCATGGAAACTCCAGGTAGATGCACAAGTGATTTAAAAATAAATAAATAAAGCCCAGAAGCCACTCTGGCTGCCCATGACTAATGCCAAGCGTATTATAGGTGTACTAAAGTAGGACTGAAGCCAAGCCCTTTGTAGAGCCAAACTGACAAGTTTACAAAGTTATATCAGCAATATAAGGGACCAAATAGAGAACATCAGTACTAGCACTAATCTTGGTTCTAGCATATACTAGGTACTCAATAAATTTTTGTAGGAAAAAATGAATGAATGGTTCCAACTTTGTTACTCTAACTGTTGGGTGTTATCACCTTTCTGAGCTTTCTTATGTGCAAATGGAGTGAGAACTTGGGTCCAATCATCTCTCCAGTCTCTTTTAGCTCTCATAGTCTATAAGAGTGCCTTACAATGCAACACACTTTACACATATGATACCACTCATAATGTCAGTGCCTCTCCACCACAGTGCAGTGGGTTTGATTCTGGTCAAGGTCACATGGCCAAGTTGTGGGCTTAATCCCCAGTAGGGGGCGTGCAGGAGGCAGACAATCAATGATTCTCTCTCATCATGGATGTGTCTATCTCTCTCTTTCTCTCCCATCCTCTCTGAAATCAATAAAAATATATATATTTTAAAATCCTAATAATTAGCAGAATATTTTATTTTTACTATTTTCCAGATATGGGGAATGAGAGGAACGTTGCAATTTTCTCACCAATTATAACATCCACCATTTTTTAAATCGACATGTTTTCACAGACCCCTCATTGTAAATTTTGGAGTGGCCAGTGAAACGGCCAAGATGCTGATGTCCATCTTTCAGGCAAAGAATGATCTAATTACATGTTCATTGTTGTCACCTCATAAGGGTACTGATTTAGCTTGACACTTTTTTTTTTTTAATATCAAACAGTTATCAAGTCAGAATTAGCTCCGGAATCAGAAACTCAAAAGCAGGTCTATATAAATTACCCAAACTGAAGTATAAAAGGAAAAAAACAATTCATGAGAAAGAAAACAACATAAAACTTTTCCCCAAATCTTGTACTAACCTGAACCCTCCATGTTCATTTTTGCACCTTCATTTGGCCCCTCCCCCTGGCCACAGTACCATATGCGGTAAGTCCCATCTGAGAGCCTCCTGCACTGTTATTAAGGTTCTTTCTGATGCTCAAGCTCAGCATCAGGCCGAGTCATCTTTCAGGGAGGCATGCTTTTCAGCCTAGCGTCCATTGGATAGAAATGTGTACAGGGAAGGTCTCTATGCACATGGACAGTTTCCATTCTTGTGTTCTTATTTTTTACTGGGAAAGGGAAGGTGTGGGGAGGAAAGAGTTGACACAAGCAAAGCTCAGTTCACTATCTTAACTAATAAAAGCGAAATATTAAAATTAACCGTTTCTCCTGGACGGGGGGGGGGGTAAGCCATACCCACCAACCAATCAGAGCTGCTGTATGCAAATTAGCCCAGCCAAGATGGCGGAGGCCGCAGCACCGATGTGCGACTTCTCCAGGGCTGCAGCCTCCGCCATTTGGGAGCCTCCCGCCTGAGAAGGCATCCAGCGCCTTGGGCCTGCGGATGCCTTCCCAGGTGGAAGCCTGGGGGGGGGGGGGGGATGAGGTGGCCAGACCCCCACGGGCCCCACCCGGGAGGCTGTGGGTTGGCCAGCACCACCGCAGCCTCAGCTTCCCGGGCAGGAGCCTTCCGGGGCACACTGACGAGACGGTCAGACCCCCGCAGCTCCCTCCCGGGAGGCCGTGGGGTGGCCAGCGCCACCCCAGCCTCGGCTTCCCAGGTGGGTGGCCCGTAGGGTCAGTGGGAGCTGTGGCCGGCCTGAAAACAGCCCTCAGCCCCTCACCCAGGCTTGCCACACCCCCTGGGGTGAGGGTCTCCACTGGGGAGCTTGGCCAGCTTGCAAACAGACATTGGCCCCTCACCCAGGCTGGCCAGGCACACCAGCAGGTGGACATCCCCAGCAGGGTCCCAGACTGAGGGCACAGGCCAGGCTGAGGGACCCCCCCCCCCAAGTGCACAAAGTTTTGTGCACCGGGCCCCTAGTCTATCCTTAATCATGTAGGGTGTGAATACAGTCACCCAGGACAGCAGTCCCAAAAGCTGGCCTGGCCCAGCATTTGCCGCTCATGCTTTCCCTGTAGCCCTGGCTTGACCTGGCACTGCTGCACAGCTGTTAACATTCATCTCCAGCCATGGAAGGAGGTAGCAGAACCCTCATTTTCAGGTACAGATACTGAGGTTCTGGAAGCCCAGGAAAGCTCACATACCAGCAAACCTCAGGTGCTGAACCTTCCGTCTGCCAAGTTGCAATTTGTGCCACAGCTGCTCAGCTGTGAACTCAGGTGTGGACAAGCCAGGGGACAGGCCCTACTCTGGCCAGAACGAACCCCTTGCCTTCTGAGCAGACAGCATTTGAAAGGGTTTCTTTCACAAATCAGCTCACCAGTGGGCCCAATGCATTGGCTGTGGTAGTGAGCACCAGGGTCAGCCCTGGAGAAAGGGGTTCAAGCAGTGAGGCCTTGCCATGTCCCTCGCTGGCCTCTTGACTTACATAATCCCAGGAGGTGGGGCTGGCCAGGCCTGGAGAACCAGCTGTGTAAGCTAGAAGCACAGGTGGCAGAAAGGCAGGGAGGTCCTAGTTCCCACTTGGGGAGAGAGGAGACTTCCCAGCAATTGCCCTGCACCCGACTGGAGGCAGAAGAGCAGCAGCTTAGCTCCGGCTCCACCTCCTCTGGAGTGGGGAGACCTCAGCCAAGTGGTTGCTCTGCCATCTCTGAGGACATGGGGAAGTGACCTGTGATAGAGGTAAGCAGAGAACCACAGATGCAGGCTCCAATCTGTGCAGCGTGGAACCTCAGACGCATAACACAGCTGCACCGAGTCGGTGTCCTCACCCATCAGTCAACAGAATCGCATCATCTCCCTGCCTCCCTCTTCAGTGCTGTGCTTTGCCCTGGGTTCTGCAGAGGCTTCCTCACAGGCTGATCCGCCCTGGGGCAGCCTGGACCTCTCTTCTGCATCTCTTCGAATTAAGCTGACCTCCTGTCATGGGTTGAATGGTGTCCCCCTGAAAAGATATGTGAAAATCCTGACCCCTGGACCTATGGATGGGACCTTATTTGGAAATAGGGTCTTTGCAGAGGCAATCACGTTAAGAGGAGGCCATTAGGGTGGGCCTTAATCCACTGCTATCTTTATAGGAGGAAAATGCCAGGTGTAGAGACACAAGGAGAAGGCCAGCTGACAACAGAAGCAGAAAGTTAAGTGATGCAGCTGCCAGCCACAGGCCAGCAAGGATGGCTGGCAGCACCGAAGCTACGGAGCAGCCGGGAAGGATTCTGCCCAGAGTCTCAGAAGGAGTGTGGCCCTGCTGACACCTTGGTTTTAGAACTGTGAGAAAACGAAGTTCTCTTATTTTAAGGCACTTAAGTTTGTGATATTTTGCTACAGAAGCCTAGGAAACTAACACACCTCCTCACGACGGGACACACAGCTCCCCCAGGAGCGCCCTCCCTGCACTCACTGCCCAGTGTGCCACACTATGAGTGCCCTCCCTGCCCAGTGTGCCACATTATGAGTGCACTCCCTGCACTCACTGCCCAGTGTGCCACACTATGAGTGCCCTCCCTGCCCAGTGTGCCACATTATGAGTGCACTCCCTGCACTCACTGCCCAGTGTGCCACACTATGAGTGCCCTCCCTGCCCAGTGTGCCACATTATGAGCGCCCTCCCTGCACTCACTGCCCAGTGTGCCACATTATGAGTGCCCTCCCTGCACTCACTGCCCAGTGTGCCA
>PVJC01008819.1:0-16713 GCA_004026665.1 Murina feae | reverse complement strand
TTATGAGTGGGCTCCCTGCACGCACTGCCCACATTATGGGTGCCTGCCTCCTCCACACTCACTGTCTCCTCCTGGTCAAAGGGGCACTGTCAGGGAACTCAGTATAGCTTCGGTGGAATCAAGGAATACACCTTCCTCTCTTCTTTTATTCATTCATTCAAAACCTAGTTTTTGAGCACCTGTTACTGGCAAGCATTGTTCTAAGCCCACACAATGCCATCACCAAACAAGACAAATGACACCCTTACCTTCAGGGAACTGCATTCCAGGGGCTTCTGGAGACACGGGAGCGCCTCTCAACACAGCCAACAAACAGTCGTGTTCCATGATGACAAGTCTCCGGGAAAAAATAACGGTCATGAGAAGAACCAGTCCTGGAGAATGGGGAGGAATGGGGAAGGCTTAAGGGCACCCTTACAATGGGTGGCCACCCAAAGGTAGGCAGCATGACAGGCTAGGACCTGAATGACAGACACAGTCGGCCACACCCTAGTGCAGAATGTGTTCTTCCTCATGAAGGGATGCACACACGGGATTTGGGATGCTGTCATTTTACTTCCAGCATCTGGCACTGACTCCCACCTAGAACACGTGCCAGAAAAGGCCATGTTTTGTTGAAGGAATGTCTGAATGGCGGATGTTGCAGAAAAATGCTAGAAACCACAGAAAGATCCTGGCAATCTGTGGGTGTTCCCTACATGCGTGCATCCCCTGCTTCTTCTCCCCGCTTTTTGCAGCACAGGTGAACTTAGAGCCCATTGCCCCATACACCTTGTCCATCGCCCCACCAAGGAGGCCCCTGTCCAGGAGGCTGCCAACCAGCACAACTCCTTTCTGCAACTCACACTCCCAGCGTAGGCCAATGGTTTCAGTCCCAGATGCTCCTACTGTCCCTCTGGCCCCACTCCCTAGGCTGAGGCAGGTACGAGGAACAAGAGAAGTATGTGAGTGCTAAACCCTGGGGTCAGAAGCTGACAGGTCCAGCACTCAGTTGATCCTTATTGTCATTAGTGAAAGTGCTAGAAGCAGAGAAGTTCCTTGCTGACTAGAACGGTCCCACAGAATTAAGGGTCAGAAAACCTGAGGGCAGAATTCTCCCAAAGCTGATTAGGTGTCCTCAGGCACATCAGGAAAGTTTAATTTATTAGTCTTTTGTTTATAAAGCAAAGTAACAAATTAAAACAAAACAAAAGAAAAAACAGGAATAAGTTCCCTTTTTCCTCTGACAAAGGTAGCCAGTGAGGCTGGACTGGAGCTGAAAGCAGAGCTCGGGTGTGAGGAGATGGTGTTGTATACCTGGAGACCCACCCAGCACTTGACTAAAGAGGGTGTCTGTCCAGCGAGGAAGAGACAGACAGACAGAGAGATCCCCCTGAGATGAAAGGTAGAGGCCAGCTGGTTCTCAAACTCTGTAGCTGTAGCACTGACCTCCAGGGTGTGGTATGTGTCTCTGTTCCTCCCTCAGCCAGGATTTCACAGGCCGGGCCTCAGGGAAAGCACACGGGAGTGGCTCCTCTCACTACTGTCCCTCGATCTGATCTGCAGCCAGCATTTTACTCCCCACCCCACAACTTTGGGCCCTGCTGGAAAAGAGGTCTTAGCCCCCATGGGGGACACTTCCGCGTGGAGCACAGCAGGGCTCCACTGAAGTGGAAGTTGGGACTGCCAGCTGGCCCTCTGGGCTCCTCCAGTGACAACAGGCAAGGGGAGCGCTGTACTGTTTGGGTGACTGATCCTGACTCTCAAGAGGAAATCGGGCTGCAAGCACACAGTGCAGGTCAGGAGGAGTCTGTCTGGAACACAGGAGCTTCCCTGGGCCAGCTCAGGACCACATGCTGTGATAAATGTCAGTGGAGACCAGGACAGCCCAGGTCAGCCAGGCCTGCTGATGGCCGATGCTCTTCAGGCAAGGGGGGGACTCAGCTGAGGTGCCTGCTGAGGGCAGGTGGACTATGGGATGGGCAGTTGCAGAAGAGAATTATAAATATGAACTGCCATAAGACCAGCTGCAGAAACAAGGACTATAATATTTGTATTTTTTCCTTTTTTTAGATTGTTTATTTTTTATTTCTTAAAATTTATCTTTATTGTTGAAAGTATTACAGATATCCCCTTGCTGTTGTTGTTTTTCCCCATTGACCCCTTCCCCCCCCACCTCTCTTAAACCTTTGTCACACTATTGTCTGTGTCCATGGGCTCTGCATATATGCATATAAGTTCTCTGGTTAATCTCTCCATCCCCTAACCCCCACCTTTCCTCTGAAATTCATGAGCATGTTCATGGTTCTGTATCTGTATCTATTTTGTATGAATATGCTGGCACAGGAATGAATTAATTTTTTTAAAATCCTCACTTGAGGATATTTTTTCCAGTGATATTTTTTAGAAATTGGAAGGAGGGGAGGGGGCGGAGAGAAAGAGAGAGAGAGAAACATGATGTGAGAAAGACACATTGATTGGTTGCTTCTTGCATGGGCCCTGACCCAGGTATGTGACCTTGATCAAGAGTCAAACCCCCAACCCTTTGGTGCATGAGCCAACACTCCAAACCCTGAGTCACATAGGCCAGGGCAGTATTAACAAATTTTTTTTTATCTCTCTCCTATTCTCCTACCATCTAACATAAGATGTGTTTACAGTACTAAACCTTATATCTCAGTATTTAATTGACAGGATATCAAAGAGGGAACATAGATGAGCTGGAAGAATGACCATCATCTAAAGAGCGAGGAACTGTGCACATCCCCAGTGGTTTGTGGAATAGCCACGCTGTGGTAGATGGAAGCCTGACTTGTTAGGTGCAACTGAAAGAGATGGATGAAAGTGCTAGATTGACAAGGGGTGGACTATGTTGGCTTTGTAATGCGTCAACTTGGCTAGGATGAGCTATGTTCCCCAAGTCCCCTTCCCATGTTTTTGGTTAGCGCTGACTGCAAGAAAGGCTGTGCATGCGTTTTGAAGGCTGAAATGCAGCAGCAGTCGCCATGTGCATGAGGGGCAGGAGCACCAGGTGCAGTTACAGCTCACACTTGTCATTCTGTGGCTCCTTTCGCTGGTGTGGGCCGACCTGCCCTGCAAGTGGCTCCAGTCCCTTGGCTCTCTTTGGGCTTCTCCAGCTCAAGAGCTGGTCATGTTCAGCTTCATGAGAAGGACACTAGCTGCTGTGGCAGGATGTCGGCACTGTGGCTGTGGGAGGCAGTAGGGCTTGTTGTGGATGAGATGTGGCCCCACCCCAACCACAAATTAATATTATACTAGCTTCCAGTACGACTGTGTGGAGACAGGGCCTTTAAAAAGGTAATTAAGAGGAAGTAAGATGGCGGCATAAGGTATATACCTGAATGTGCAGCCTCTCACAAACACATTAAAAAAAAAATACAACAATAAAGCTAAACAACCATACTCCAGAACCAAGGGAGTGGAAGCTTTACAACTAGAAGGCAAGAGAAGGAGTGCATTGAGACTGAGTAGAAGTTCTCGGCACCAAAACAGAGAGGTACAGACACGCGAAAGAGTGGCGGCGGCACGAAAGATTGGAGGTGGCTGCTGCTCCTAGGTCCGTGGCTTGGAAAGGTTTACAAGCTCTGGGGTTGCACTGAATGCTTTGCAGGCAGTCTGGCAATGGGGCAGAAGATGACAGTGGCATTCTAGCAGAGCTATTCACAGCGATCACTGATGCAGAGCTCCAAGACTCGGGGACTCAGGGGCATGCAGATGCCAGGGCATGGAAAATCCAGGGAGCTGCCTGAGGGGCAGCCATTGCGGGTTGATCCACCCCAGTGACTCTGAGACCCTGCCCTAAGCTGTGCGCCTGTCTGCCTGCAGCCTAAATTAACAGGCTGCAGCTGGGACAGAAAACACCACTCTATCAATGCAGGGAAGCAGCCAAAATGCAGAGACAAAGAAACAGATCACAAATGACAGAAACGGAGGAAAGCAAACAACTGAATATAGAGTTCAGAACCACGGTTATAAAGCTACTCAAGAATCTTCTACGAACCTCTGAGGAACTGAGACCTTCAAGGATTTTAATGAGAATACCAAAAAAATGGAAAAGGACCAATCAGAAATTAAGCATACACTGACTGAAATAAAGAATAATATACAGAGATCCAACAGCAGACTAGAGGTTCGTAAGAATCAAGTCAAAGATATGAAATACCAGGGAGCAAAAAACAGTCAACCAGAAAAGCAAAAAGAAAAAAGAATCCAAAAATATGAAGATAGTGTAAGGAGCCTCTGGGACAACTTCAAGCGTACCAACATCAGAATTATAGGGGTGCCAGAAGAAGAGAGAGAGCAAGATATTGAAAACCTATTTGAAGAAATAATGACAGAAAACTTTCCCTACCTGGTGAAAGAAATGGACTTACAAGTCCAGGAAGCACAGAGAATCACAAACAAAAGGAATCCAAAGAGGACCACACCAAGACACATCATAATTAAAATGCCAAGGGCAAAAGACAAAGAGAGAATCTTCAAAGCAGCAGAGAAAAAGTTAATTGCCTACAAGGTAGTACCTATACGACTGTCAGCTGATTTCTTAACGGAAACCATGCAGACCAGAAGGGAGTGGCAAGAAATATTCAAAGTGATGAATAGCAAGAACCTACAACCAAGATTACTCTACCCAGCAAAGCTATCATGTAAAATTGATGGTCAGATAAAGAGCTTCACAGACAAGAAAAAGCTAAAGGAGTACATCACCACCAAACCAGGATTATTTGAAATGCTGAAGGGCATTCTTTAAGAAGAGGAAGAAGAAGAAACAGGTAAAGATAAAAATTATGAACAACAAAGTGACAACAAATACCTATCAATGAGTGAATATAACAATTAAGTCAATAGAAATATCTGATGAACAGAATAAACTGGTGAATAGAATATAAGTAAGGGCATAGGAAGGGAATGGACTGACAATTCTCAGGGAGAAGGGGGTGTGAGGGGTATGGGAAGAGACTGGAAAAAAAATCTTACATCTATGGACGAAGACAGTGGTGGGGGTAAGGGCACAGGGTTGAGGGGGAACCAGATGGAGGGGAGCTATGGGGGTTTAAAAAAAGGAACATCTGTAATAATCTGAACAATGAAGATTTTTTAAAAAAAAAAATTAAAAAAAATTTTAAAAAAGGTAATTAAGATTAGATGAAGTCATAAGGTGGGTCCCAATCTACTATGACTGATGTCCTTAAAAGATGAAGAAGAGAGACACAGCAGGGATGTACTTGCACAAAGAAAAGGCCCTGTGAGGACATAGCCAGGGGAGGGTGGCCATCTGTAAGCTGGGGCAAGGCCTCAGGAGAACCTAAACCTGCCAACACCTTGATCTTGGGTTTCCAGCTGTGAGAAAATAAGTGTTGGTTCTTTAAGTCACCCTACCAAACGATATAGGGCCTGACCTGGGTTCTAGCAGGTACCTCTGGCATTCAACCTGCCCTAGATGTTCCCCACTTTGCCCAACTGTCTGCCCTGTGGCCATCAAGCCCCAGCATGACAAGACCAGCCTTCCAGACACTGCTGAGCCACTCACACAGCTGCATGCATTCAAATCCTGTGACCAGCCCTGAGCTCAGCTCTCTGCTGAGGCCAGGCTCATACAGGAGGGCAGGTTCTTGCTTAAGCCTGTGGGCAGCCCCTGTAGGACTGATCTCCTGCACTGTGTGAAAGGACAGGCACTGGCCAAGTGTGCAGCATGCTGACAATACGCCCCATGCATCTCCCTCGAACTTGGGCAGGAGGTAGCCAGTCTGTCACTGGGGACCCTCCGGCAGCTTCTAGGGGAGGCGGATGGCAGAGGTGAGGTAAGTAATGGAACCAGGCAAGCACCCAGTCCTGTGGCCCCATCAGCAAGCTACCAGGCCCTGTGCAACCTCAAAACCCTGCAGCCCCTGTGCCTCAGGCGACCTGCCCTACTAAGGTGGGCAGAGGCTGAGACAGAACTGGGAGCCTACATCTGCCAGAAATGAGGGTGCTCTCCTGGGGTTAAACACAGGGAGTTCACCCAAGACCCTCTCCTCTGGCTCTATTCTCTGCTGATCCTCTTTCTCTCCGCCGTGGTGTCTACTGTAAGCTCTGGGACTGGGGCACTTGCTGGAGGGGAGGCCTTTTAACCAAGCCTCTGCTGCTTTTAGGGTTAATTTTTAAAGAACACACAGGCCCTGGTAGAGAAGCAGAAATCAAAGAGAAGCCACCACGTGCCAGACACAGGTTAACTGATGAATCTGGCTCCTACTATGCACCTGGTGGGTTTATGGTTATACTCGCAGCCACTCTATGAGAGGTTTTAGCATATGCATTTCCTAGAAAATTCCGAGGCTCAAAGAAGTTAGGTGAGTTAAAGAAGGTTGTATGGAGACTAAAAAAACACACCCAGAAATGTCAAAACCCAGTTGGTCTGACTTCAAAGTCCTTTCTCATCTCACTCCCAGAGGCTGCTGTTTGTTTAAATCCACCTCTCAGCCCAGACACAGCTGCGGGCAGAAGTGTGACGTAGTTCAGTGATTCTCCAAGTGTGGTCCAACCGGCCCCCTCTGCATCACTGGGACCTTGTTAGAAATGCAGATTCTCAGGCGGGCCCAGGCATCCCCATAGGAGAACCCTGTAGCTGGTTCAGAGGTGTGCTTTAGTTTGAGAACCACAGTCTAGTGGGCTGTGGCCTAGCCTTGGGGCATATAGGCTGCACATGAGGGGGCTCCCAGGTTGAAAGGGCTGAGCATAGACCCTGTAGCAGGGTGGTATGGCCCCTTTCATTCACAAAGCACCTCTCCACCTTCAGCTTTTTTACCTTCAAACCAGCCGCAAGGATGATGCATACCATTGCTCTACCTTTTCCTGACATTTTCTGAGAAGCACCAGATTCAAATTCTGACTGCACCATTTCCCACCTGTGTGACCTCAGCCAAGTGCATCCTTGGTCTGAGCCTTGTGGTTTACCTGTAAAGTGAGATGCCTATGCCTCCACCTCCTAGATGTGAGGGCCATGAGCTAGCTCAGTGCTGTGCCTGGCACACAGCATGAGCCTGCGACAGCGGGAAGCAGTCCTGCTGTGGTTGGTCAGGATTCTGAGAAGGGCGTGAGGAGGCTGTGAGCCTCTCCAGCTGCCTGAGGTCTGATGTTCCAAGAACCCGGGAGGAGCAGTGTCTGCTGCACTGAGGAATTCCAGGGAGGATGAGGGGCTCAGAGGCCCTGCTCATGCCAATCTAGCTTGGAGGTGCGGGACTAGTCATTCACCTTCTTTGCACCTAGGTTTCCTGTAAAGAGAAGGGGCCAGGTGTGTTCAGAGTTGAGTCACTGATTTTTTTGAGGACTCTCTGGGCTCTATGTGGGAGGGGCTGCATGGGCTGCCTGGGCCCCGATGCAGACAGATCCTTCCAGGGGCCGGACAGCATCACAGAAAGATGACACCGAGGGCCTCATCTACGGCAGCATCCAGATTTACTACGGTGTGAGTCTCCCACCTGGATGGATCACTTGGCTCTTCACGCCCAGCAGTGTTGCCCTGAGGCTCCTCAAGGAGGCAGCAGAAAGGATGGAGCCCAACCTCTTCCTGCCGGACAGACCCTCAGGGAAGGGACCCAGGCCCCTGCCTCTAGGAGCAGGCAGTGAGGCTCACACTGAGTGTGCAATGGGACCTCACAGGTGCTTTCCTGCCACATTCAATCACAGAATGGAAGCCTCCCTTTTCCGTAGTCATGGAGCTATTCCGGGCTCATTGGCTCCTCACAACTGCTCTGAGAGCAGTGTCTCTGTTTCCATTTCTCAGAAGTTGGTTTTGCTAGAAGCACCCCCACCCCACCTTCAACTACAGTATGCTTTATTTTAGATCCAGAGTTCCTAAAAAGGGCGGCCATGTACTTAAAATCCTGGGGCCTTCCGAGGGGCCTCCTAAAGGGGCCAGTGCTCTGCTTCTGGAGGGAGGCTGCACATGCAGAGGGCCTGGGTTCCAGCCTTGGCTGGGCTACTTTCCAGCTGCCTGTCCTTAGACAAGTCAATCAAATTCTCCAAATTAGGTGTTGAAAATGGGAACCTTAGCTTTTTTATAGGAATAAGAAGCTCTTGTTGGCTCTGATTTCATAAATAAAAATGAATGGAGCTTCATTGTTTTATAATAAAGTGGTTTACTTGGTGGTAGGGCAAAACATTTGAGGAATAGAGCCACATAGTAGGGAGCAAATAACAAAAGGACTGCAAGCGATGGCCAGGTAGAGGACCCTGCCAGTGCACAGGTGCCAGCCAGGGCCCCTGCCCACCTTTGCATGGAGACTGCTGGCCTCTCAGAAAAACGTGGGTCCATCCAAGTACTTCTGGTGGCAAGTCTTCCTGCAGGAAACCTCTCTGTGTAATCCCTATGGTGTTCATCTGCCTGTCCTTGAAGGCTTCCGCCGATGAAAGCACCCTTGCCAGGATAAGCTCTTGCAGGTGGGATGGTGTTGGGTCTGAGGTCCTCTGCTAGGGCCTGGACCTCCTTGGGAGCTGGAAACTGAAAGAAGACAGAAGCAGCCGCAGCCAAATGGGACATATTTTATTGCAAATAAAGCAGCCAGCCACCAGCTGTTCAGTAGCACCTTTTATACTAACTCAAACAAAAGAGACTTCTTGGCAGTTAGTGACATCAGTGTTACAAAAAACAGGTGGTTTATATGAAAGTGTACCTGCACAGTGCACATACTGATACTGCTGAGTCATTGCCTTCATACATGTGTATGGCAAACAGGCCTTTAACATGGAGATATGCTGTGTCATTGCCTTCATGCAAGCATATGGCAAATATCCCTTTAACATAGTGATACTGCTGAGTCATTGCCTTTGTGCATGTGTATGGCAAATGGGCCTTTAACATCTGGCATACTCTGGTCAGGGCCCCCCACAGATGGTTTTGATTATTATTAAGCTTCTCTGTAGAGCCCATCAAAACCAGCCTCTAGAACCTCAAGCCTTTGGCCACCCTCCAGCCTCTGAGGCCCCAGGGTAAGTCCAGGCCAAGAGCTCTCTGGATGTTTGCAGACAAGCTCTGGAGTCTCTGCCATCAAAATCTCATGCTTGTTTGGAGTCCAAAGCCTGGCAGAAACCTACCATCTTACTCCCAGAATATTCCGGCATGGTTTAAAATTTAAAGTTAATTAAATTCATATAGAGAATTTCATAACCACTCCCGGGCTTATATATCTGAAGGCTAATGAGAATACCATTACCCAATCCTCCATCTGGGTAGCTCTTCATTTTTTCCAAAGCACTCTTGCATTTTTATTTCAATTATCTCTGTAGCAATAGAGCAATGGGGACTAGTATCTTCATTTCATGGATGAGGAAACTGAGGCTCAGAGAGGTCAAGTGACGTGTCCAAGAGTGAGTGGTGAGCCATGTCATTACATCGGGGGCTCCTGAATCCAGTTAGTGCCTTTCTACTACAGCTCATTTTCAGAAGTAATGCCAGGTTAAAAACCAACCTACTTCTAAGAATTTGCCCTCCGGGGATATTAATAAAAGAACGCACACACTTGTGTGCAAGAGTAAAAATAATCCCTGTAACATTGTTGGCAAATGATTGTTTGTAATCTGATTGTCCATCATTGGAGATTTTTTTGGAAATTGTGGAACAGTCAGTACTGGAATTCCAGCAGCTTTCAAAACAGAGGCGGTGACTCCATGTGTACTCACAGGAGTGATGTATATGCCATTGGCTGAGCTATGCAGCATTGAGTAGGGAAGAAATGCATTTTTAGAGGTGGATAAAACCATCTGTGGGGGGGCCCTGACCAGAGTATGCCAGATGTTAAAGGCCCATTTGCCATACACATCCATTTTTATTTCAGAAACATATATGCTTAGGTGTCATAAAGGCTTGAAAGGACCCACATCAGCTATTAACCAGGGTTATATTTTTTTGTGTGGAAAGGTGGGGATTATTGAGTAAAGAGGAGGTTTACTCTGTGCTTCTCTATTTTTTATTTTTTTTTAAACAGTAAATGCAGAAAGATTAAAGAACCATAGAAATATTTGACTCTTTACATTACAGATACATTTTAGATTTGTAATAAAGATACATTTTTATTTGAAAATTATATATGTCCCAAAGCATTGCCAGAAAATTATTTCATTTTAAAGGAAGAAAATTTTAGAATTGCAGTCAAGTGCATAATAGCTTGGTCTTCACTGAGGCATCTGTCGCCTCCTCGGGACAGTATTTTACAGTCTCCAGGGAAGGCTCTCATATACCCATAAACAGTCTTACATGTGGCAGGTGAGAACTCCATTAGGCTTGATGGTTAATGGAACTCATGGTGAATTATTTTTAATAGGTGTTTACATTTTAAGGACAGGACAAAAAACAGCTACTGATGATCTATTAGTTGTAATATAATAATGGTGATATTGATAATAACAAAAGCTATTATTATTGCCATTGTGTAATTTGAAACTCCGAGGCTACCTCTGCTGTGCAGGAAGCAAGCCCATCTTGTCTCTTCCTACTTCTAGAATTTAAGACAGTGCCTGGAGTTCAGTAGATGCTCAATGAAAATTTTTGGCAAACATCCATTGAAGGAATGAATGAAAACTATTTAGATTCTAACTGACATTTATCATAGAGATGGTTTGCCCTCACGGTGCTGCTTCAGGAGTTCTAAAACAAAAAACCCTTTGTTTTCCAAAAATTAACTTTCATGATTTTCTCTAGTTATCAAAAATCCTGAGAGATCAGTCCTGCTGATTCTGCTTCCATGGGGCAGAGCCTCCTTCTCTCCTGAGGCTGGAAGGTAAATGGCAGCGCCTTGAGGCCAATCTGGAAGGGGAAGCACATTAGCAGTCGATGCTGAGTGGTGAGCTACCCACCCATACAGCATCCTGCAAAGTGTGACCCCATGACAACTCTCTCCCCAAATCTCATGACGATGTTTACCAATTTGAAGACTGACAGATGTTTAAACTTTTTTCTACATCTACTGCATCTTTAATCGCAACTATCTTAAATTTCATAACCAAATAATTCTTTATATTCAGATGTTTGGGTGATGTTCTTTAACTTCTAGGTAGAGGTCATAGCCCCCCTGCTTCTTGCCCTTTTCAATTTTTCTAGGCTCCACTTTCTGAGCTGGTGGGACTGTGTGATCCAGGGCAGGGTGGGGGGGGGGGTTTCTTTGAAATTAGAGGATGTCCACTGGGCAATAAGTGAGATCAGCCTGGGAGATGGGGAACTGCCTCAACCCTTCCCGCTACTTGGGGTGACATTTCCCTGCTTCAGGAGCCTCAGTCCCACCTATGGGGCTGGTTTAGGCAAGGGGATGGAGCTGAATCAGGAGATGCTGCTGTCACATCAGGAGCAAGTTCCATTCCCATCTATCATTCAACACCTAGCCAGACTCACCTGACTCAGCTGACTGAAGAGAGGCAAATTAGGACAGCTCACAGGATGGGCTTATATAGCATAAGCCCAAAGGAGTTTATGACCCTGGAAAAGATGGGTCAGAAAAAAGGATCCAGGAGAGTGTGATTTGCATGATGGACTTTTTTTATGGGACTCAGGTCGATCACCTGGACTGTATAGATGAATGGCCCATGGATCCTTCCCATGCCTGCCTGCATGGAGCCAGCTGGTGCCACACTGCTTTCTTCCAACCAGACTCATTAAGCCAGGTTCTCTTATCTGTCTTCAAGTGAACCATCATTTTTTGTGATGAATAGCAAGGATCTACAATCAAGATTACTCTACCCAGCAAAGCTATCATTTAGAACTGAAGGACAGATAAAGAGCTTCACAGACAAGAACAAGCAAAGGAGTTCATCACCACCAAACCAGTATTACATGAAATGTTGAAGAGTCTTCTTTATGAAGAAAAAAAGATAACAAATATGAACAATAAAATGGTGATAAATACATATCTATCAACAATTGAATCTAAAATAAAAATAAATGAACAAGGAATCTAATGAACAAAATAAACTGATAAATAAAATAGAACTAGAGGCATGGAAACATGGAACAGACTGACAAATCTCAGAGCTAGGGAAGAGAGGGGTGCAAGAAGAGATCAACCAAAGAAAGAACTTGTATGCACATATGCATTACCCACCCCACTGGCACAGACAATAGGGTGGTGAAGGCCTGGGGTGGGGCAGGATCTGGGTGGAGAAGTGGGGCATCTGTAATAATCTCAATAATAAAGATTTTTAAAAAGAGAGAGAAAATAAGTAAGTAAATAACTAAATAAATAAATTTTGTGTGTTGAAAATTAGGGAAAAGGGAATGATTCTTTTTCCTAAATGAAATAACTTTCTTCTTTCCCCTATCCAAATTCTTTTCTGAAGTTCCTGGCATTTGAGTCAAAGTTTAATTAACAGCCACATGTTATAACACTATCACAAAGAAAAGTAAGTCACTCACTCATGGGAGGGATTCCATAAAGGCATGAAAACCAGCTTGATTCATGGGGTCATTTAGAGTCTGTCGACCACAGGGGTCAGCAAATTTCTGTGAAAGGTTCAGGAGTGTACATTTTAGGCTTGCAATAGAGCTGGCTTTTGTCACAACTACTCATCTGTGACATTGGAATGTAGAGCCAGACACAGACAGAGCACAGACAAAGGAGCATGTTCCAGTAAAGCTTCATTGATGAACACTAAAATCTGAGTTCATGTAAGTTTTCTATATACTGTTTATCTTTTGATTTTTCAACTATTTAAAATGTAAAAAACCATTTTTAACTTGCAGGCCATGCAAATCAGGCTGTACACCAGATTTGCCTGCTCTAATTTAAATTAAATTTTTGCATATCAAGTTTTCTTAGTGTGAGTAATTCCCAAGTTGGAGGTCTCAGGGCAGCCTTTGTGAGTGGAGAAAAATTTGGCTGTAGCATTTTAGAGACTGTTCAGTTAGACACTCTGTCCCAAACCCATGAACCTCAGTTCCCTTCTCATTTCCACTTTGGTGGTTTGGGCAAGAGGAATGCACATTTGTCCTGAACTGATTGTTCTGGAACTAGAAAGCGCCCTCTGACCAGAACACTGGGCCACCGACAAGGACATCCAATCTAGGGGGAGAGAGTTGCTGCTCTTCTTCCACAGCTGCGGCTGCACTCCATCTCTTGCCTTCCAGTCCATCACCTTCCTGTCTTCCACATCAGTTCACAGTGGCCTCTTTCCTTCCCTGCCTAACCCAACCCAATCCCTCCAGCAGACTTGAGCTTCCTGAGGCCTAGTAGAGTAGCCCCTCTCTTCCATTTGTTCCCTCCTCTCACCCCTGCCACTGATAGGGAGGGTGCACAGTGAGCTGGGGAGGAGGGCAGCAGGTCCTCATGGAGTCCACATGAAGGCCAATGAGGTATCTTTAAAGAAAGTGTTTGCGGACTTGTTGAAGTACTTGCTGAGCCACTGGCTTTGAAGCTGCAAAAAATGTTTGAAGCATATATTTTCCAGGGATGCCCATTTGACTGCAGGAGGCAAAAAAGGTGGTTAGCATTCAATTCTCATTCAAGAGCTTGTGAATAAAAAGTGAAATTATTCCCAGGCATTTAAAATAGAGTTCGGCTCTAGACACTGGAGTGATCTTCTAAAGTGTTAATGGCATCATGCTCCCCTTGCTTAGTATCTTTAGAGTAAAGTCCATCTCCTTCTTGCATCTCCCAGGCCCTGCTTGATCTGGTCCTGCTGCTTCTCCGACCACTGCTTTCCCTGCCTCCTTTTGCTGGAGGTCCTCTTGTTCCCCAATAACAAGGCACATGCCCACCTCAGGGTAACTGCATTTGCTGTTCCCTCTGCTTGGTGGGTTCTTCTTCCGGGTCCTTGAAGAGTCCAGTCCTCCTCATTCAGGTCCTCATTAAATATTGCCTCCTGGTTTCTTGGGATATATTCCCAGAAGTGAGATCACTGGGTCAAAGGGAGTTCCATTTTTAATTTTTTGAGGAGAATCCATATGGTTTTCCACAGTGGCTGCACCAGTCTGCATTCCCACCTCACTTATCTATGGATAATAATAACCATTATAAGCTGGTGAACAAAAATAGATACAGAGGCAGAGCAGCATCAAACAGACTGTCAAATTACAGCAACAAGGATAGGGAGGGTTGTGGAGGGGGGTAATAGATCAGCCAAGGGACTTTTATGCATACATTTAAGCATAACCAATGGACACAGAACACTGGGGGGTAGGGGAGGCAGGGGAAAGGGCAGGGGGTGGGGGAAAGAGATATATGTACTAATCTTTGTAATACTTTATGTAATAAAAAAATGGAAAAAAAATGTTGCATCCTCCAGGGGTCCCCACTGAGCTAGTCTGGAGAAGTCCCATGCAGTGCACTGTGCCTGTCCATTTTTCTTCAGATCCCTGTCACTCCTGAAATCACCCTTTGTTTACAGGGTTGTCTTTCTCTTCTTTATTGCTATGTCACCAGTACTTATTGTAGAATCCAATGAATGGGGCAACTCCATAAATATTTATTGAATGGACCAGTAAATGCTTCTTTAAAAAAAATAATAATAATTGCAACCCAAATGTCCAGTGGGTGAGTGGTGAAACAAACCATGGTACAGCCACACTATTGGCTTTTCTGCTCCTCAGAAAAGAAAAGATATGAACTATTATATGACAGTACAGCAACCTGCGTGGACCTCAAGGCAAGGAAGGGAGTGGGAAAAGCGACTTTCAAAAGGCCACATGCTCTTCAATTCCATTTATATAACATTTATGAAATATCAAAACTGTAGTGATTGGGAGCAGATTAGTGGTTGCCAGGGGTTGGATTCAGTGGAGGGAGAGCATATGCGTCTATAAAGGGGCAGCAGGAGGGAGCCCTGTGGTGACAGGGCAGTTCTGGGTTTGGATAGCGGACATGGTTACACAAAACTGCATGTGTGATAAAATATCGCAGGACTGTACAAACGTACACAAACAAATGTGTGGGAGGCTGCTTACGTGTAGACAGACTCCTGGTTGGCCGGTGTGCTGCAGTCATGGAGAGAGGCTGGGGGAAGATGCACAGACCTTCTTGCACATTTCATTTCTGCATCTGCCTCTGAATCTCTGATTGTTTCAAAATAAAAAGTCAAGAAACCATTCTGCACCATTAGAAATAAGTCAAAAGATTGTAATATTAAATCTATTTCTATTGTTATTGCCATGTGATAGGAAGCATATTGAATTCAACTAATAGGCTTTTTCAAAAATAATTGTGCAACACGTTTGCTTCTCACATCAATAAAGGATTCTGTTGCCTAGTTTTAGGATTGGTGTTTCTCCCTCATTAACCTTGAGCATGGAGGCTGCTTCACAGACTGCATGGGCCTTTCACAGGTGTGGGTCATGGAGATCCTGGCACCGAGGTGTTGGTTTGATTGGTATCTCCGTTTTATCAGTGAGAAAGCCAAGGCTTATGTATAAAAATTACATAACCTTAACTAAGCGGTAGAGTATGTGTGATTTAAGACCCGGGTCTCTAACTCCAATTTCCCTCTTCCCCTTTTCATCTGATATTCATTTGAGCGACTGGAAATCCTAACTTACTCTAAGTTTATGCTGATACTTAGACTCTGAAGCCTGTACCCATTCTCTCCTCCGGAGGGGTGATGATGGCCTCCCAGCCCCAACCAGTTCCCAAAGGCTAATTAACACAGCTTTTAATAAACTCAGGTGGACTAAGAGAGAAAAAAGACTGTTGGTTGTTGCTCATTTGCAGATGTTTTTCTTGCAAAACCACATCAAAGCAAGGAAGCCCACCATGGACTTGGCTAGAAACCAAAGCTCACTGGCCAATCTGAGAAGCGGCAAGTTCCATCAGGCAGGAAACATTTTATCTTCTGGGCCCAGATTCCTCGCTTAGAACTGATGGTGGTAGAGTGCCCCCCAAGCAGCAAAGCTCTCCCTGAGCCCCAGCTGGCTCAGGATCCCCCACATGAGGAGCCCCACCCTGCACAGGCCTAAGTGGGATAAGCTGAGCCTCTGCACAAACCCCACAGATGGTCCTCACAACGCCTACAGAGTGGCCGCCAGGAGCAGGGCCTGTGGTGAGTGTGACTCTGGAGAGCCATCGCATCACTTCAGGTACTGAAGAATGAAAACGTGCTTTCATCTTCCTGAAAGGCATCACCAAACATGTTGACTTTTTTGAAAGACGAGTCAGAGGAGTCACCCTGTTAGGCACTAAGAATGTGTTCTGAGCATTGCAGGACACACAGTAAAAATGCTGTGGCTCCCACCTTCTCCTCTTACCGCTCTCCAGGAGATCCCAGCATTTAGAACACACAGAGAAGCACCTAAGGTCTCCCAGGGAGGAGCCTAGATTAGATTTGAAGGAGGCAAAGGAGTTACAAGGAACAGGTATGGGAGATGGGTGGGGTGGAGCTGCTGTGCTGGGGAGGACATTTTAGCAAAAGACCTCATGGAATCAGAGCCGCATTCGCTCCCACCTTCCAGATGTGATCATGCTCATGCCTTCTCCTTGGCTACAACCTGAGTTCCTGGGGGCAGGGTCCATGGCTTTTATCGTTACAGCTCAAGTGCCTAGCACTGTACCTACCACATAATAGGCACTAATACACTTGAGTGAGTGAGTGAATAAATGAATGAATGAATGAATGGCTTAGTCTCTGAGTAATAAAGATTAATTAATGATTCCTGAGCTGTGGAGGTGACAATTTTGCATTTGTTTTAGAAATATCACCTTGACAGCCCTGGGTAAGTCCTAACAGTAAGATGTCAGTTTGGGAATTTAGGCTGAGCATTCT
>PVJC01008818.1:23390-46988 GCA_004026665.1 Murina feae | reverse complement strand
GAGACAACAGGAAAATTGTCAAAATAGGTAATGTCAGAATTGTGGACTTTCTTATTGTTAGGGCTTCTTTGAAAAAATTCATGCTTTTAGCATGTATAAGATTAGATGTGGAACATATGTTTTTAAAAAAGTGTGGACATGAGTCATGTTCAATCTCAAGAGATAGTACAAAAGTAACTGGATTCATCAAATGCAAAATAGGAAAAATTTTAGCGTTCTCTTTCACACCAACAAAAAGATAAGCAGCTTTCCAATTTCCATATTTCATAAAGCAATATAATGGAGGTTGTTAGGATTTTGCAAATGATGTATGCATTTAGTTACACTTATCCTGTTTATTGAACTATTTATTTTTTTCTTTAAGTAAACATGTTTAAAATCAAATACATTTCCTCATTGAATATCTTTGGTTCATTTCCAGTCAAGTAAATGGGCACACAATTTTTGTTTCATATTTGAAATATCAAACACAACCATCTGAAAATTACCAAGAGCTTTAAGAGTATGTAGTAATTATTTCTCTCTTAAGAAAACTTAATGTAAATATAACTTGTGTTTGATAGGTGAGGTAAAAGGAGGAGCAAGTTATGCTTTTTTTCTTTTATTCCTCTTTCTTTCAATGTCCTTCCCTTTCTTCTCATCTTGGTATCTCTTTAACCAAACCTGCTCTTGTTTTTCAGCACATTAAAGATGTTTTGATAAAAAGTCAGCAGTATTTCTCATCTTTGTTCTTTGATCTATGGCCGCTTTCAAAAATTTCTTTTTATAATTGGTTTTCAACAGTTTGGTTATAATGCAAGTTGCTGTGCTTTTCTTAGTGTTTTTCTTGCTTGGGGTTTATAGATTTTCTTGGACCTGTAGGTTATATTTTTTCAACAAGAAAAGAGGTCATGGGGGTATAATGACACATATGTAATACCTTAATCAATAAAGAAAAAAATCAGCATTTCCTAAAGTGTGTTCCTGAAACAGAAAACAAACGAAAAAGAAAAGGGGTCATGAGTCACGGAGACATCAGCACTAGTGTAAAGCTGTGCGGAAGTGTGGAAGGAGTTAGCATTTGCAGAAGTGGAATCATGGTGGGGGTCCTTGGCAGGAAGCAGGCTGATTAAAGGAGGTTAACTATGGGAGGAATACTTTGATTTTTCCACTCCTGCTTCCTAATCTTATACCAGTACCTCCTGTAGGCTGAGCTTAACCAGAAGTCAAAAGGCAAGAGAGCCCATGGAAATGTAGATCCCTGACACAAACAGTGGAGGGTGAGAAGGCTGGAAACAGATTGGAAAGCAAATCAGCAGTTGATCCTCACAGCAGGGCTTCATTCTGTCTTCCTAACTATGGAATTCATATCACTTAGAAGAACTCTTGGGCCTGTATTCAATGAATGAATGAATAACTGAAGGGATGAATAAAAGATAATTTCTACACTACTCATGTTTCTTTATTGAGAAAACTGAAGTTCCTGTTGGCCTCACAATTTACTAAGTAGTTAGTAAAAAAATAGGAACTTAAATCTGAGTTCTCTGATTCATATTCCAACATAGCAACTGATTTCTGTAAATTGAATTACATTTTAAATGTATGCTAGAACTCTCTAAAGACACTCTTTTAATTGGATCGATTTTTTCCATAAATTTCGTTAGGTAGATTTTTTTCAAATTTCAGTTTGTCTCCGAGCTTTCTGGATGATTTCTATTGCTAGGTGGTTTTATATAACAGGTCTATTTCAGAAGTAGAGAGTATTACAAAAGGATAGCTGTTCTTCATGTTGGTAAAAGAGCCAGCACGATGTGAAAGAAAGAACATGGCTTTTGAGATCAGATAGGACTACAGTCTGATCCAGGATTTGCAACTTAATAGCTGTTTGATTTTAGACAAATCATTTAACTTCTCTGACCCTTGGTTCCTTCTTCCGTAAATTAGAATAATATATCCTGTAATCACTTCAGGGAACTGTAAGAGTAAAATTCCAGGATGAATATGCTATGCAAATACATGCATTACTATTGCTTAGCTGTGAATTTCCCTTTCCCTAGATCAGCTTTTACCTTTAAGGACAAAGTCCAGTTCCCTGGATGTGAGAGGTGGGAGTGACTGCAGATGGAAGTATAGGTTGGAATGTAAGAGATCTTGGCAATAGATGCTTCATTATCATATGACGTTAGTGAAAACAGTAACGTGAATAGCAGGTAAAGGCACTATGAAAGGCTGACAGGAGGCAGTAAGAAAGCTCCTGAGATAAATTTATTCCTATCTTACATTTCCCAAGCAAATTATTATTTTTATTAATGAAGACAATCAAGTAAATTTTCCCTTTTTAAAATTCTTTATTGTATAAAGTATTACATATGAATCTTTTACCCCCATTGACCTCTCCCCACTCATTCCCACTCCCCAAACCCCCCTCCCACCCACATGCCTTCACCTCCCCTATTGACTCTGTCCATAGGTTATGCTTATATGCATGCATATAAGTCCTTTGGTTGATCTCTCCGCCCTCCTTCTGGCCCCCCAACTCCTCCTTCCCCTGAGCTTGGATGGTCTCTTTGATGCTTCATTTTTAACTGGAGACTGGCATCACAGGAAAGAGAATCATTGTGATACTTCCTATTTCTGTCCTTAGCATGCTAAAGCTTAAAAATAGATTCTTAAAAATAGATTTACTGAGAAATAAATAACATGCCACACAGTTCACCGTTTGAGGTGCACAGTGTAATCATGGCCTCTAGTAGACACAGAGTTGTGCATCTGTCACCACAATCAATTAGAGTATTTTCTTTCCCTCCATCCTTTAACATTACTCTCTAGTCCCACCAGTTTGATTTCCCGGCCCTGGTCAACCACTAATCTATTTTCTATCTCAATAAATTTGCTTATTCTGTAAGACATTTTACATGAATGGCATTGTATAATGTCATTTTTGTCTGGCTTTTTTCATTTAGCACAAGGTCTGAGCATTATGAAGAAATTGAAGACTATGATTACAACAACCTCATGATACCTTGAAATTTTGCTCTGGACTGTAGGCTGCTGACAATGATCCTGAAGAATTGGATGACATATTTGTGGGACCAGTTGGGATCTTTGACCTACATATTATCCTTGCTATCCACCTAAGACAACACAAGAGAATGATATTGTGCCTGTGTCCAAAGATTAGACATCACCATGTATGGTGAATCAAATATGGGAGCTGAGCCTCAGAAGGTAAATAAAATTGAAATTCATTATTCCAACACTGCCGAAGAGATGGTTGTGAAGATGTTGGAGTGGAGCATATGGAGTTTGCTGACAGTTCTCCAAGGAAGGAGATACAGAGGCAAACCACAGTGAAACTTGGAGAGAAGGGGGCCTGGTAGAGGTGACTGTTGAGAAGATGCTCAGCGGGATCACAAAGGACCAGCAGAAGAGCCTGCCTCTGGCCTGTCCCTGTCTTCTACATCTAGCCAATGAAAAGAACCCAATATTGGAAGGGGCAGAGGTTCTTTCTGATGTTCTTGTGGGGCAAGGGAGTTGAGCTCACTGGGGAGAAGTCAACAGCAGGGGGCTCATCACTTCTTCAGTGAGGAGGGCATCTCCACTCCAGGTCTCCACTCTGGGTGCCACAATGCTGTGGCTTGTAGCAAGGCTGTAGCCAACTACCAAAGTGCCCATTTGCCTGTTTCTCTTCCTTTCTCTCCTGGGAACCACACCCTAATGCTCTGTCCTTGGTTCAAGTTTTCTTCCCTGTGATGACCACCGAGGAGGAAGAAGGGGATAAGGAGACTGTTTTTGATTATGAAAACCTATATCCATTCTTTGTGTCCATGTATAGTTTTAGTCTCCTGAATTAATCTGTATTGTCCACACTTGGTCCTCTTAAAATAATGTTCCTATTGGCACATCCTTAAGCAGTTACCTAATCCATGTACATAAAATATATCATATATTCACTTAAATATGTATATACAAATACTTAGAAATAAAATCTTTCTGAATAATAAAAATAGATTTGCCTCTTGTGAACATCTCACATAAATAAAATTGTACAGTACTGTAGTGTGTTGTGTTTGGCTTCTTTCACTCATTCAAATGTTTTTGAGGTTCCCTTCATCATAGTTCCTATCTGTATTTTTTTAATCGCCGAATTTGTTATATTTTTTGAAGCATTCCACTTCCCTGTGTTTTGAATTTCCCTGGACTTGCCTCTTCTAACATTTAAATATTTAAGATGAAAAGAGTCCTTGGCAATCATTTATTCAACCACTTTCAGTCTTGAAGAAAGTCCAGACTGAGTGTCGAGTGCTACACTTTTACCTGCTCGCCTGCACACCAGCGGGGACAGGTGCACCCTTCGCCCTTCGCCTGTACGAGACTGGTTTCCTTTAACAGCTGCTCTAGAATGACAACAACTCACTCTCAATAGCACTTGGCAAAACGCTTTCATGCACGTGAACTTATAACCTGCATACAAAACTGTGTTTGGTAAATAGGTAAGAGAAAGCCCCTTTTCATCTTTTCCTCAGCGCAGTATCTGGGTGACTTATTATGCCATTCCTGCTTTCTGACCTCATGAACCTTCTTACCGCCTCTGGAAATGTTCTAAGAGACCTGTCTGGTTATTACCTCTGCAACCTAGGACTTATGTTTGCCTGTAATTTCCAAACACATCTACCCTGAAATATCAAAGAATTCCGTGCCTTCGCGACTACCCCAAATGTGCCGGGTTCTCACGTCAGAGATTCACACAGTCTGCTTTCTTTTTCACACTTCATGATTCTCCCCGCAGGAAGGGGCCCAAAGCAATAACTGTGTTTGAGAAAAGAAAAAAAACCACCAACAACTAAGACATAAAATTCTACAACTGTGACACTTGGTAGGACTCACAACAGAGTATAGCTATAGAGAAGAGGCCCTGGCTTCTTCCAGAGTTTTGACAAGGATGAAGTTGATTTTTGCAAAGGAAAAAGTGACAGGTGATTATTTTATTTCTGGAGTGTTGGGCATACTAATTATGGATTTGAAAATGAAATCACTGCATTTCCAGATAGCAAGAGCAGCATAGAAACTGTGAAATGATAAAAAAAAAAAAGCATCTATCAATCAAATTTCAAGATACATCTGGAAACATAATGTAATAATATAATGATTGAAATAATATTACTTATATGTTTTATGAGCACTTCATGTTTATCATAATGCCCCAGTAGTTCTATTTTCCATCCTAAATCGCCCCCCTCCCCATTGCTTCTCTAACTTAAAGGAAATAATGTGATATCTTAAAGAGAATTTAAAACACCATTTTGTGTGAGAATTGTCTTTCTCCTGGGGTACTTAGAACATAACCAAATTTTTTGTTTCTTTTGTAGTCTTATATAAAAGTGTGATTCAAATTAGTATTTGAGTAGGGTGCAGGGTGATTTCATTAGGCATTATTACTCCCCTCACACTTACACCCTTACACATATATTCCTGTGTATATATGTAAATGTGTATCTACATTTCTAATATTGGAGCAACAAAAGGAAAATATCTAGGGTTTTTTTTCATTCTTCTATTCTCCTGGGTGGCTGGGGTGGGGAGATCAGTCTTTCATTTTACAAATGGGGGTTGTTTTCAGTATTGGTTCTCTACTTCTTCCTCATTAATTACACCCTGAATTTCAGATGGGCAGTGGGCCACTCAGAGTAAAGATTGTTCTATTTTCTCCCCCCAAAGTCAACAGCAGTAACAAAACTGCCAGAGCCTGCTTTCTAAAAGGGGTGTGCTCCTCTTTCTCTTGTCTTCCCTGCTGGTGGGATTGCACACATAATGGCAGAGATGGGAGCGTCCCCCTTCCTTCCCTCCCCACCCCCCCACCCCCTGCCTGAACACCAACATAGAAGCCATGTGTCTCCAGCAGTGAGGAGCTATGGAGGGTCCCAATGACTGTGGAGCTTTCATATCCACATTGAAATGCTGAGAATCAAGATCAACAGTAATTAATATAAATTCAAGAAGTCCAGTCAGAAGGCTGAATTGGGCTCTTTGATATTCTAGGGTGAATATCTGCATTTTATTACCTACTGCTGACTGGATGGCCTAAAGCAAACTCCCTCAACCTGATAATCCTACTGCTTATTAAACAATCACCTTTGATATGTCTGTTTGCATTCCTAAAAGGCAATTTTGTATTCTAGTAAATAACGGCAGGTGGGAACAGAGATTCGGTGGAACAGAGATTCGGTGGAACTTAGTCCCTTGAACTAGGTTCACAACTGGCTCCCCCATAATCTTCAAATTTATATTCTTGTCTTGTGTATTAATTTGCCCGTCAGCACTTTCTCCAAGTCTTTGAACCCAAAGCCATGTTGGCCGTGGCTTCACAATGAACTAGCAAGGGTTATGTGATAAACAAGTATTCTCCTTTCACAGCTAATCACCAAGCTTGGGTAGTCTTCCCCATCATTCTTATTGGCTTGGTCTCTTCTTTACTCTCTGTATCTAAATCCCAGTACTCTTACTCTCTCTTCTGGGATTTTATAAAGATCTCAACATTGCTCTTTCTACCTCCAGTTACTTCTGACTCCACTTTCCCTACTTAAAAGAGGCACATACTAAGATCAAAAGACATTAGAGGTATGAATGGAACTGTCACTGAGACATAACAAATCTGGTCCCCATGTCTAGATTATGTTTCAGATAACTCTGGCCTATATGTCATTTCTATCTCTACACATAACATTATACCTGAAATCATTTTTTTTTTAAAGAAAGTCAACACAACTTGGGAGTCCTGTGACCAGCCACTATGAATGAATGTAAGACATGAAAAGTAAATATTTCCAGCACCCAAAACACTTCTGCAGAAAGTTGACCTGATGAACATCTATAGTTGAATAAAAGGGTAATATGCTAATTAGACTGGATCAACTGGACATTTTCTGGATGTCCAATGTCCTTCCAGATAAAGCTAGGGCCCAGCCCGGGAGAAGCTGCCCTGGAGGCTGGGAAGCCACCCGAGGTCCCAGTCCTGGGTGCCTGTGGCCCAGGCTGGAGACAGGGAAGCCATCCATGATCCCGGGTACCTGCCCGGGTGAAGCCGGCCCAGGTCCCAGGTACCTGAGGCAGGCCAGAGGGAGGGAAGCCCAGATCACAGGTTTAGTGCTGAGGCAGAGTTTGTTAGGGGAGATGAGGCAGGCAGCCGAGCAGTTAAGGGCATCAGGCAGGCAGGCAAAGTTGTTAGGGGTGATCAGACAGGCAGGCAGAGAGGTTATGGGCGATCAGGCAGGCAGGCAAGCAGTTGGAGCCAGCAGTCCCGGATGTGAGAGGAATGTCTGACTGCAGGATTGGGCCTACACTAGCAGTTGGACATCCCCCAAGGGATCCTGGGTTTCAAGAGGGTGCAGGCTGGGCTGAGGGACCCTATCCCTCATGCACAAATTTCATGCACCGGGCCTCTAGTTCAGCTATAAAAACATTCTGTTGCTAAAGTGCTCTATTATGAATAATTATGTTTGCTTAGTTCTTACCTATGTCTGTTTATATGGGTAGATTTTGTCTATTTCACCTACTAGAAAAATTATATAATTTTCCATAACAATCCATAAAGTAGTAGTACATTAAAGGAAATACTAAATAAACATACTCGATTGAATTAACTGTCATGTAATTGATGGGTAATTAAAATATTTGTTTCTAGAGTGGGGTAAGGGGGAGAGATCAACCAAAGGACTTATATGGAAGCATATAGGCCTAACCAATGGACACAGACAACGGGGGGTAAAGGCTTGAGTGGGAGGATGGGGGGTAATAACACATATGGGATAAAAACACATATGTAATAACTTAATAAAAAAATTAAAATAAATAAATAAATAATAAAGTCAGAAAAAAAAATATTTGTTTCTGAAAAGAAACTCCTTGGTTAGAGATATTAAATAACTTACAGGTCCCATTCAGAGACATGGGTAGATAACATAGGATTTTGATTCATACACCTGTGCTTTGCCTACCAGATCCTTGACTTATAGCCTAGATCATATAGGAATATTTTATAATCCCAAGTGACAAATCATCATAGTTTTTCCTAAAACTCAAGTTAAGTAAAATCAGATGAAGAAAATGGCTGCTTGGGAGTGAAGAGAGAACGAAGTATTGCCTTATTAAAATAAAATGCCACCTGCATTAAAATATATAGTGAAATATATAATCTACAATGAAATGGCACTTGAATTTAAAAAGTTGGGCATTTTGTAATGTTTAGTCTAATTATTGAAACTATGTTTTAAAACAGACTTTGACTATCAAGAGTTTTCAATAACCAAGCACCATCTTTACAACCTATTGTCTGAAAATAATTTCTTTATTTAGCTCATAGGTGGCCTTTTATTCTGTGAGGTATTTAACATTTAAGTCTTATCAACTTGCTTCTAATGTGCCACAGAGGAATGAGTGCCTAATACCTCCGAACTATGACAAGGATGTCCTTTTTGAAAAGACCAACCTACCATTAGAAATGGGTCATGAAGCAAAAGTCATTAACTCGTTTTAGAAAGGGCAGAGCCCAACAAAGCATTCCTGACAAACCTCCTTCCTTCTATCCATTTGTCTTTATTAAATATCACATTTAAAATCTACCTCCACGCACGAGTCAGCCTTCTGAAGGATCTCCCCATCAAAAAATTAAAACCATCAGAAGTTCAATTTACTCTCAGGTTTTCACATTGAAAGGGCAACCTCATTCTCTTATGCAACTTCAAGTAATAAACTAAGTATTTAATCATTTCCAGTAATACAAATAATGATTCCAATGCTGCTAGTTTGAAAACATTCATAAGCTCTTGAAGGAGGAAAATTCAATCAATAGAGCCATTTTTGAAATGCAGGCAGATTAAAGGCAGGATCCTTTATTTTTTCTTCATGTTGGTTGCAAAAAATGCAACAACGTGAGATAGACATCTGGATCTTTTCCACGAACCAAATGAATGCTAAAATAATAACAAAAATGATATGGAACTAACGTTTCAGCTTTCATTTTAGAATGAGCTGGTGTCTTCAGCGTTCAAACGGGAATTTCTTATAATGAGGAAAGGTGGTCTGTTTTTGCCTATGTACATATCTTTGTTTTTTCATCTCTCAGACTATTGCTAAAGCCTTTTATTTCTCTGGTGTGTCTGCTTCTTGAATTGTTGTGTTGACTTCTGTCTATCAGATAAGAAAATTTTGAGTTTTCTTTGATTTCTATTTGCTTGGTATATATTCCTAATCCTCTTATTTTGAGTCTTTCTGAGTATTTTTGTTTTCAATTTGTCTCTTTCAGACAGCATATTTCTTCATCCAATTAGCAGGTCCCGGTCTTGTAATTAGTAAATTTACTCGGAGTCTTAATTAGTGTAATTACTTGAGATTAGATCTTATCTCTGCTATTTTAATTCATTGTCAACTGAAATATAAATTGCAATTGTCGTTAAAGTAAAACTTACTTCTGCCATCTTGTATTTTTTGTTTATTCTTTTCCCTTTATACCTTCCAGCCTCCTTTCGCTAGTATATCATTTTCTCCATCTAATTTATTTGTTACATAATTTATTTTTAGTATTTTGATTGTTGTCTTCATTTTAAGACTCATACTCTCTCTTTTTTGTTCTTATTTATTTCCACAATTATAAACATTTATATCTTCTTTTTAACACGATAAAAATAATTTCTCTTATTTCTTTCACCTTATCTGTCACTATTTTATTACTATCTAGAATTTTAGTTTAGATTATTGTCATTATACTTATTATCCATTCTTCATTTTTATTTACCTAGCAAAATAAGTTTAGCTATGATATTTTTTCCTCTTGACTTTTCATTTATTTTTCGGCATCTCCTAGTTTTGTGCTTCAAAGGTTATTTCAAGTGAAGGATTTTATAGTAAAAGTTCTGAGACCTTTTATGTCTGAGAATTCTTTTATGCTTTTATTATTCTTTCATTATTATCTTTAGATGTCAACCTCTTTAGTTATATTTTAGGTTCATGGTCCTTTTTAAAAATACTTTAAAAGTAACACTACCCTGTCTTATTATTTTCAGCTTGCTAATCTGATTTTTTTCTTTGCAGATGAACTTTCGTGATGAAATTCTTTCACTATTCCTTTGCCTCCGAGCTCTTTCTCTTACCGTAACATCTAGGTATGAATGTTGGCTTCTCTCCATTTAGCCCCTATAAGCCCTAGCAATTGGAAGTCTTTTAATTTTGAAAATGTCTATTAATTCTTTTTTTTTTTTCTCGTCTTTTGAGACTCATCCAGGTATTGGTATTTCTCCTATTCACTAAATCTTTAGTTTTTCTTTTATAGCTTTTTTATCTCTTTATTCTTACCTGCTGCCCTCCAGATAGTTTTTTAATCTTTAAACTCACTTATTTGCTTTTCATAAAACTATTTATTCCAACTATTATGTTCTTTATATCAGCTATTATATTTTTTATCTAATATTTCCATTATACTCTTATGTTTCTGAATTTTTTCAGGTTGCTAAGAGTTTTATTATTTTAACCATGTTAATCATTCGTTTAAAAAATTCTTGGCCTACTCACTTTAATAATTCTCATTCACAGTATATATGGTGTCTATTTATTCGTGTTTCTTTAATTCGTGGGCTTATAAACTCATGTTATGTATGCATCTAGAACAGTGTGAGTCCAGACCATATTTTGTTCCAGTTTTGGGTAAATTTAACGAAAAAAGCGAGTATAAGATTAAGTGCCGAGAACCCAGGCATCTAATCACCAACATCAATGACTATCTACGAGATACTCCCTACGATCAGGTTTATGCTTTAAACTTTGAGGCCAAGCTCCATTGGTAGAGCAGAGTCTCTAGTGATTAGAAGGTCAGAGGAAGTCAATAGCTTTTTAAAAAATTCCTCACCCTAGCAGAACTTTTCACCTCCCTTGATATAATCTCACAATACATGTATAGAAATCTGAGCTGTTGCTAACTTCTGCCACTCTGAGAGAAAAACTGAAAAAGAAAATAATTTTAAATGCTTTCCTACAACTCTTTTGTTTTTCTACAATTCGTTTTCTTGCTAAAACATTCAGTCATTCCCCCATCCTAGGATACTGTTATTTTCCCAAACTGCATCAATTCAAGATAGCCCTCAGTCTTCCAGGGTTTCTTATTTTTTCTTCTTTTGTCTTCCTTCTTTCCTTTTTTAAAAATATATTTTTATTGATTTCAGAGAGAGAGAGAGAGAGAGAGAGAGAGAGAGAGAGAGAGAGAGAGAGACATCAACGATGAGAGAGAATCATTGATCCCCTGCCTCTTGCATGACCCCCACTTGGGATGAACTTGCACCCCAGGCAGGTACCCGGACCAAGAATGGAACTATGGTCTCCTGGTTGCTAGGTTGATGCTCAACCACTGAGCCATGCCAGTTGGGGCTTTCCTTTCTTTCTTAACACCTACCTTGTGATAAAGTTTGGGTGTGCAGGTTTAGAGAATTTATTGGGCTTATCTAAGGTCACATAGTTAGGAAGAAGTGGAATCTGACTCAGATGCAGTTATATTTTTTCTATATATACACCACTACAATCAGAATCTATTAAATAAACTATAATATTATAAGTGTCAAAGTAGTAAAGGCATTATGATGAGGGTAAAATTAATCTTTACAATTACAATTAATTAGCAAAGGTTTCATAAATAAAGGTCATTTTCCAGTCTATAGGCACTTAGAGTGGACATTCCAGAGTGAAGTGCAGGCAGGGACTAGACAGTATAGTTGAGGAAAAGGAGATCATATTTTGAAAAGGCCAAATGTCCTGGCTGACTGAAATATGGGCTCTAAGAAAGAAATGATTTTGATAATAAAGGGTCGATTGAAGCCAGATTACAGAGAATTGAAAGTTTGCACTTATGTCCATAAAACAATAGTTCTCAGCCCTGGCTGAGTGTCAGAATCAATTTTACAGCTTTTTTGAAATGCCCGTACCTGGCAACACTCCCAGAGGTTTTGTTCATTAGCTCTTAGGGGCACAGATATCTGCATATTTTAAAACTCCTTTATTGATTCCTCTCTGTAAGTGCGGTAGAGAATCAGTATCGTGGCGATTGAAGTGTGAGCCACTCGATGTGCGGTCTGTGGACTGTGCTAGTCTTTAGGCTACAATCCTTGATGAGAAATTGAAAGTGCGAGTATAAAAATTGTATAGCAATTTGAGGAAATAATGTTTTACTGAAAGGTAGTTGACACACAACATTATAGCAGTTTCAGTGATTCGACATTTATATACTTTACAAAATGATTATCGTGATAAATCTAGTAATTATCTGACACCATACAAAGTTATTGCAACATTGTTGACTATATTTCCAATGCCTTACATAATATCCCTGTCCTTTATTTATTTTATAACTGGAAGTGTATAATTCTTAATCCCCCTCACCTCTTCTACCCATCCTCCCACTCACTTCCTCTCTGGCAGCCATCAGTTTGTTCTCTGTCTTTATGAGTTTGTTCTGTTCTGCTGGCCATTTGTTTTATTTTGTTTTTTTATAATCCACATATACTGAAATAATATGGTATTTGTCTCTCTCTGTTTGACTTTTGATTTCACTTAGCATAATACCCTTTAGGTCTATCCAGGTTATGCAAGTGGCAAATTTCAACGATGAAGTAATTTTATGTGTTGAGATACATAACCTAAAAAATGATGCTGTATTTTGTATATATTTTTTATTTTTGTATAATTGATTTTATTGTATTTTACAAAGGTATTGTTCTTTCTGAATTGGAAATTGAAAACAAAAACAAAACACAGGTGACTTAAGAATTATTGCTGTAAGTAACATCGGCTTTTGTGAACAGAAAACAATGTTATAAAAAAGGTGCTGTTTTCTCGTTAGTATGGGACTGGCACATTGGATGTATAGAAGTGAAGACTAGTTAGAAGTCGACATGTTAGGAGGTTTGGGTTCCATTAAGCCAATGATAATAGAAAGAAAGAAGAAGAAAAAAGAAAAGAAAGGGAAAGGAATCCAAAAAGATACAAAGAAGAAAAATTAGAAATTTTTTCATAGATAGAATTTAGAATAAAAGAAAATCTAAAATGTTCCTGGCATTTCATTTCTGAGGGACTAGGAAAAAGTAGGTGCTGTTACGAAGACAGATATCAGTAAGGAAATTTGGTGAGAGAAGTGGAGAGGGAAGTGGAGGTCATTACTTAGCTGTAGGTCTGCTGAGTCTAAGATATTCGAAGTATAGCTAATGGAAATGTCCGCAAAGCACTGAAAATATGGTACAGGAGATTGTCAGGGAGGTAGAAATTGGGGATAATAGTCAGGGTGCACATTCAACACATGTAACCAGGGGAGTGTGGTGCTGACAAGCCTGAACACACAGGGCCATAGACACATGGTACTGTCAGGCCAGTCAGTGCCCCAGCTGACTCTCAGCCCTGGGTGCAGGTCTGATAGTCATGGGGAGGGAGTTGACAGGAAAGGGAGGAAAATATGTTAGAGAGAACAGGAGCATGAAAACAAAAAAATTAGGCACCCTCTATAACTTGCAGTTTTAAAGTGAAGAGGAGAAAGGGAATATCAAAAAGACAGTATTATGATATAAAATTGATTTTCTCTTAATGTCAGAAAAAAGGAGAAATTTTAAGAGGAAAGGGAAAGAAGTCAATTTCTCTGACTTCTACAGAGAAATTGAAGAGAATGAGAAACAAGGTAAATCATTTGAGTTTAGTGAGCAGAAATAAACAGGGAAACTTGAAGAAATCAATTTTAGTATGATAGGAAAAATGTAGGGTATAGAGCAAGTAAATAGTGGTATTTGGTAAGGAAGTAGAGCCCACCAATATTACTTCATATTTTGTAAATATAATCAAAAGAATGAAGGGAAAAGATAGGATTATAACTTAAGAGGATGGAAAGAGAAAAAGGCAATATATGAAGAGTAAGTGGTTAAGGGTTTTCCAGAACTGATGAAATTCCAAACAAAATAAGAAATCTTATTATCTCCAAACATTTTACTGAAACCGTGGAACATCTAATACAAGGAAATATTAAAAGCAGCCAGAGCTTAAAAAACAAAACATCATGCCCTAGCTGATTAGGCTCAATGGATAGAGCATCAGCCATCGGACCAAAGGGTACTGGGTTCGATTCCCCGTCAAGGGCACACGCCCAGGTTGTGGGCTCGAACCCAAGTGGGGGTGTGCAGAAGGCAGCCGATCAATGATTCTTTCTCATCATTGCTTTTTCTATCTCTCTCTCCCTCTCTCTCCCTCTTTGAAATCAATAAAAATATTTTAAAAACTGAAAAGTCCCCTCTGGACATTAAAAAAAATCACATGTAAAGTATTGTATAAACTATAAATCAATTTCTCAGTAGAAACAAGGGAAGCAGAAGAATCCTGGCAACATATTCTCAGTGTGCTAAGGGAAAACTCAGGAATGTACACCCAGCCCGAATTCTTCAGTGGCTATGAATACAAGATAAAGGCTTTTCAGATCAATAGAACAGACAGCTTTCCACTAAAGAAAAATTTCCTGGTAGAAGAAAATGATCCTAGAGGGAAAGCTGCAGATATAGAAAGGAATCAGAAACAACAAGAGTGGCAAATATGTAAAAAATGTAAACAAGCATTAACATTATAAAACTACGTCTTGTGGACTTTAAAATATATAGAGAGAAATTAAAGTGGCGGCAGCACATGAGTCATGAGGAATAAAGACAGGTGAAGTGTCTTATGGTCGTGTGGAGAAGCCAGGGATCTTGATGTGCTAGAATGGTCATCATTTTCATGGCTGAGTGGAGGGCACATAAAGGCAGTAGGAAACGAATGCCTGAAAGAAGGACGTATCAATGTCACCTTGGAAGTGAACAGAGGTACTGCTGTTATTAAAAGAAGAAATAAGTTGTGAAGAAGAGTGCATTGATCTTGTAGCATGGTTTAGTGGGTTTACATATAGTACCTTAACTTATTTAACTCTGGCTATTATTAAGCATTTATCATTATGTCCATTTACCAGGGAGGAAACTGACTGTGGGATGAGCTAACCTTGAATCATAGTAAGTTGGAAAGTAGAATGGGTTGCACTCTCACTCCCTCCAGAAAGCGGCTGTATTGGGACTGGCGGGAGAAGATTTGTGCTTGCCATCTTATAGATATCAGGGGCTCAGGTTCCAGGTGTGGCTTTCCTTGTTTCTGCTGGGTCCTGACGAAATTGTGAGGACAGAACATGTCTGAGGCTTTAAGTTATCTGAAAGCCTTCTTTTCTGCAATCCATTGATCATTCAGGGGTCCTCAGACTTTTTTAAACAGAGGGCCAGTTCACTGTCCCTCAGACTGTTGGAAGGCCGGACTACAGGTTTTTTTTTAAAAAAAAAACAAAACTATGAACAAATTCCTATGCACACTGCACATATCTTATTTTGAAGTAAAAAAACAAGGCAGCAAAAACGCCCGGTGGGCCGGATAAATGTGGCCCGCGGGCCGTAGTTTGAGGACGCCTGAATGATGTTCCTTCCAGACAAAATGCACTCTTGTCATCTGCTCTTGTGTAGGCTCCATGGCCAGATCCCTTCCTCTCATTTGATGTCCCCAGAGTCTGTCACTTTATCTGCTCCCCTCCTTTGCTGTTTTCTCTTGGTATTGAAGTATTTTTGTACGTTGTTTTTTAATCTTATAGTCACTTGCTTCATGTTCACTCTCTTTCCCCCTCTTCTCTTGCTTCTTTCCCCAGGAAGATAAACATTGGTTTCTTGTTGTAAGAACTGATATTTAACCATATGCCTGGGGAATTCCTTTACGATATCTACAAGTTCCCAGGAATTTACTAGAAATATGTTTACAGTTTAATGATACTTCAGTTGTTGGCACAAGTATGAGCTTCTGTTGCCCAAGCTAGGCCTGGCAGACAAAGTCAGGATTTTCAAATGACCACTGCTGGCCTCTCTCTCTGATGGACGTAGCTCACACAGTATAGCAAGAACATGATCAAATTAAAACCCATTTCTTATTATAATAGCAGGACATGAATGATTGTTCCTTCTAAGGAAGAAAACAGGAAAAAAATCTTATGTTCATTAAAGAGCTAAGACATGGAGATAGAGTACAAAAATATTTTCAGAGTGTAAATTTTGGGGAATATGGTAATTACCCAGTGTTTTAATTACCCCGAGGTTGGACCTTCAAACCCAAACTCATAATCTAATTAAGGAAGTCCATCATATAGACAGAGCATATAACAATATGCAATTAACATTTCCAAAAAATGAAACTGATGCGAGAACATTTTGATTTACTCTAATTATACTGGAAATCCTATAGCTAATGATGCAATGCCTTTTCCTTTAAAAAATGTTCTCTAAAAGGTCTTTCTCCAAATTGTAATAGGCCTATTCCTCCACTGTAGCTGCCTGTAATGTACATGAAAGTGAGAATTGCAGAGAATCCGCAATCCATGGATATTATAACATATGGACGACAGAAACCTGGTTCTGAATGCTCCCACCAGGACAGTTTGCAGCAGCCACACTGCACAGGTTTTAAGGAGAGCACTCTGCTCAGTGTCTTCATTCATCTCCACGTACTTGAAAGCAGTGTCTTGGGAAGGGCTAAAAGCCAATGCTCTCGAATTCCCAAATATTGACTTGCCCTTGGCACCGATATTGTGTCCACTACAGTGCCAAGGCTCAGTGAGCCTTCCGCCAGTATTTGCTTCTAAGCGTGGCAGTGTGTGCTTTCCCTAACACTACACTCAATAGTGTAGCACTGATCATTCTGAAAGCTGATGAATTGCATGTAGCATCTGATGCTTTAAGTTCCTAAAAGCCAAAAATACTATTACCGAAAATCTGAGATTCAAAATGAATACAGTGGAAGGGAACTTGAGGCACCCCCTAATCCAGTCATGTTTATTTTTGGGTGAGGATTCTAACACAGAGAGGTCAATAGCTGTGTCCATTTCTATGCCAGGTCCAACACAAAGTGTGGACCAAATTAGCTCTATTGATTCCCAGACCTTTGGAGTCACAAAGATTTGGTTTTAAATCTAACATGTCCTTATGTGACAATTTATTGTTTTTGTTTGTTTGTTTTTCAATGACTGCATTCTATTCAAAGTAAGTAATAAGTTACTTAGCAACTTCCCTATTGTGGAACAGAATGCTTTTGCTTTGTGATTATAATAAACACTAGAGGCCCGGTGCATGAAAATTTGTGCACTGGGGAGGGAGGGGTCAGGTCTCTCTGCCCAGCCTACACACTCTCACAATCTGGAACCCTTAGGGTAAGGTCCAGTCCCCTTGCAGCTTGGCTCCGGTTCCCAGGGCCTGCGGGCTGGTGGGGAGGGACACAGAGGCCTGTCCTATGGCAGCATGGCTCTGTTCCCACAGTTCCCTCCTGCTGCTGCACCATGGGCAGCTGGGACCCAGGAATGACTTCCATCGCGGGCGGCCAGAACCCAGGACTGACTTCCGCTGTGCCAGCCGGGACCCTAGCCTGGTGTTTGGTCATCCATCCAGATGTTTAGGTCATGATGGACCTGGCTCTCTCTACATTAGGATTGTGTCTGTATAGACTTTTGAAATGGAACTATTTTAGACTTGACTTCCCTGAAGTCCCAAAATAATAAAGGACTTGTAATCAAAGGGTCCAAAAATTTGGGAAATCAGGGGGAAAGAAATGTTTTGGGGAAGAGCTTTCATGAGCTAGAACATCTCCCTACTCCATATGGAGTGGGTGGGAGTGTTTTCACTTAAGCCATGACAAGGGATAAACAAGTATGCTCTGAAATTCCTGAGCCTTGAGATCCAATGCCCTAGTCTTGTTCAGAAATGAAAAATCTGAAGTTCTCTGGGCTGGTAAGGAGAACTTAATGCATTGTTGGGCAAAGAATGCCTGAGGATTCTTAAATAAATTTCTAAAGGAGGAAGACAGTCAGATGTGTCAGAAGTTAGCAGAATTATCAGCAACCTGTCAGTAAAGAGGCTTCGTCTTCATAACTAAGAGACCTTTAGGAATAAGAGGGTCTTTGGTCAGTTTAAATACCCGCCAACCCTAAGGCATGCCTATGCCTTCTCCTAACAACATCAGTCCAGTTAGACATGGGTGTCCCTTATGCAAAGAAGGGTGGTGCATGAAAAATGAAGAGGAAATGTAGGTGTGCAAAGCAAAGAGGACATGGTCCACGTCTCCCCTTTCCCATTGCGGGACTGAGATTAGGGAGAAGAGACATCATCTTGAATAAATATAAATTACTGTACTAGAATAAGCAAGTTAATTTTCTAAGATGAAATTTATAAGTCATTTGCATTTGTTTGTTTGTGAATTATTGGTAGGACTTTTTATCACCTAAGAATGACAGGAGAATCATGGGACCTGAGCTCATTGTCATCCAAGGAGATGGCAAGAACTATTCCCACAGGACTGTGTTTTAACACAAAGCAGACATTTAAAAAAATAAAAAAGTTTATATCTAATTACATCCTATGAGTCTTGCCTCCCCAATATAGCAGTTTAGACTATAATAAATATTTTTTGCAATTTGATTTTGCATTCTTTTAGTGTGTCTCCCTTGGGTAAATTCTCACAAATAAGATTGCTTAAGATTTTACATAGATGCCATAATTTGCTTAATAAACCATTTTGTGAACACTCTGGATTTTTCTTCATTGTTTTATCTTGAACAAAGATACGGAAATGACCATCAGCAAAACAACAAGAAAACCCACTACATGGGAGAACATATTTGCCAATGTTATCACTGATAAAGGTTTAATCTCCAACATTTATAGGGAACTCATACAAGTTAACAAAAAGAAGACAAACAATCCAATCAAAAAAATGGGCAAAGGACCTAAATAGACACTTTTCAAAAGAGGACATTCAGAAATCCAAGAGACATATGAAAACATGCTCAAAGTCACTAATAATCCAAGAGATGCAAATCAAAACAACAATGCAGTACCATCTCACACCTGTCAGAATGGCTATCATCAACAAATCAACAAACGACAAGTGCTGGAGAGGATGCGGAGAAAAAGGAACACTCGTGCACTGCTGGTGGGAATGCAGACTGGTGCAGCCACTGTGGAGAATAGTATGGAGTTTCCTCAAAAAATTAAAAATGTAACTCCCTTTTGACCCAGTGATCCCACTTCTGGGAATATATCCTAAGAAACCAGAAACACCAGTCAGAAAGGACATATGCATCCCTATGTTCATGGCAGCACAATTTACCATAGCTAAGATTTGGAAACAGCCTAAGTGCCCATCAGAAGATGAATGGATTAGAAAACTGTGGTACATCTACACAATGGAATACTATGCTGCTGTAAAAAGGAAGGAGTTCTTAGCATTTGCAGCAGTATGGATAGAGCTGGAGAACATAATGCTAAGTGAAATAAGCCAGTCCATGAAAAAAAAATACCACATGTCCTCACTCATCTATGGATAATAATAACCATTATAAACTGGTGAACAAAAATAGATACAGAGGCAGAGCAGCATCAAAGAGACTCTCAAATTACAGCAACAAGGACAGGGAGGGTTGGGGGGGTAAAAGATCAGCCGAGGGACTTTTGTGCATGCATTTAAGCATAACCAATGGACACAAAACACTGGGGGGTAGGGGAGGCTGGGGGAAGGGCATGGGGAAAAAGAGATATATGTACTAATCTTTGTAAAACTTTATGTAATTAAAAAAAGAATTTAAAAAAGATATGGAAATGAATATAAGTTTAAAAAATAGATTTTTCATACTTTGAGTTATTTATGCAAAATAAATACCCTTAAATAAGGTTTCTGGGCCAATGGGTGTGCATTTATTTTGCTTTTGAGATGTACAGGCATACTTCATTTTATTGTGCTTCAGAGATATTGCGGGTTTTCACTAACTGAAAGTTTGTAGCAGCCTTCTGTTGAGCTAGGTATCAGCACCATATGCTCACTTCGGTCTCTGGGTCACATTTTGGTAATGTGTGCATTTGCTTTTTTAGATATAATGCTATTTCACACTTAGACTATAGTATAAACATAACTTTTATGTGACTGGGAAACCAAAAATGCATCTGACTGGTTTTATGGCGGTGTTCACTTGATCGCTGGGGTCTGGAGCTGAACCGCAATATCTCCGAGGTGCACCTGTCCTACCAAACTGCTCTCTGAAGCCACTGCACCACCTTCACCACTAACAGTGGTGTATGAGCATTTGGGTTTTCCCAGAATTAGATGTTATTCACTTAAATGCAAAATTAATAGCTATAAAATAATACGTAGCTTTTAAAGTTGAATCTCTTTAATTACTACAAAGGATTCTCCCATACACAGTAGTTAGCATTTATCATTTCTCCTTGTGGGATGGCTTACATTTTTGCCAATCATTCCAAAGTCATTTTCTGATTATGGGATTTCCATGTGTCACCCCAGGATGTCCAACTGTATTTATCAGAAGGCAGGAAAGGAGTGTTTGTTGTAAGGGGTAAGAGGGTCGTAAATATTTGCAGAAATGTCACTGCCCATGTCCCCTCTACCCCAAGGCATTAGCATTTAGTACTTAATGAAAGACAATGAAACTCTTAAGAAGACATTCTTTTGGGGAAAGACCTAATTTCCTTTCTGTTGCAAAATATATAGTATTTACGGGTACAGTTTAGATCAAAAATAGGAGGGGAAAAAAGAGAGTTTTCCACCTTTCTTATAACATACTTCTGAAAAAGATTAGCAATCTTAGGGTTATTGGCTTCTTTCTACAGTAGGACACCAAATAGCTTCTTACTCAAACTAAAGTAAAATTTTATTGTGAAAAAACATTAAAACAACCAAGAAAAAGTATCTATAGTTATTAGAAATTTTCCTTTCTTGAGGATAGTTTTGGTTCTGATTATTTAATATAACCTGCATTTTCCTAAAAGTAAAAATACATTTTATATATCAACAAGAGGTACTTTTAGGGAAGTATAAATATTCAAACATCACAAATATTAAAAATATGAGTCTCATTAAAAACTGAAAAAAATGCAGAGAATGCATAATGATAGCCACATACACACACACACAAGCACACACACACAAATGGTTAGAAAGATATTCCACAAGAATACCCACCAGTATAGATATTTAGTTGTAGGAATCAAAAAGCAGAAAAATATACTATCAAAAATCAGTGCTATTTAGCAAACATTTGAATCTTAGATAAGGATATATTTTTACCCAGATGAGGTCTATAATCATGTCTATATGACAGCTGCCAAATAGGCCTGAAGGAAACTTGACTGACGGGGCTTACAACAGCTCACCCATTTAGTGTAAGCAAATAGCAAGACACAGAAACATTAGGCTGAGTGTATGCGATTGCAAAGAGCAGTGCAGAAGGATTGATAGCTTCTCCTGCTCAGGGCTGCCCACGGCGCTGTAGCTTTGGGCTAGGACACAATCATGCAGGTTTTGGCTTTACTTGGCACTGAGTTTGGGATGAAAATGATAGTCCCCTTACAGATGGCTTCTGCCATTTTCCTCAAGGGCATGATAGAAAGGTCAGAAATAAGGAAAAGCACACTTTCCCTCCTTGGTTATTCTATGGTTCCCATGAGCGTCTCCATTTTCTCTAGCCTTCCTGGTGCTGGTGCTGCCTCTTCATCTCCCGTCTTTGAACTTCACTTCACACTCTGGACCACCCTAGTCATCATGAGTCTTAGAAATGAGAATTCTGCATTGTACTTGGCAGGAAATATTAGAAGCAAGCATTAAATATTCCAGCAGCAAGACATAAATACCCTTTATCACCAGCATCACTATTCAACACTGTATTACAAGTGCTGCCAAAAAAAATACAAAATAAACACATAAGGGAGCAGATAATTGGGAAAGAAAAGAATTCTTCCTCTAAAAGCCAAGAAAAATCAATTGATAAACTGATAAACAACATCAGCCAGCTTACCATATAAAATAAAAACAGATGAAAATTTTATAAAAACGTATCAGCAAGAGACAATTTTAAACTATAAGTAAAAATGCCCAATTACACTAGTAATACACATAATAAATTAGTTAGGAATAAACGCGATGAGAAAGTTGTGAGTTCTACAGAAAGAAAGCCATAAAATTGTATTAAGATGCATAAACAAAGACATAACCAATAAGCCTATGCCTTAATAGGGTTTGAAAACTTGGTTATTATCTTGTGGGGTAAAAATAAACTTACAGCTCATATATATTATATCCCAAGTTGAATAAAACTGTTATCAGAAAAAAATGCATTTTCTGAAATATGAAAGACCTTATAGCCAATAAAGGGGGAAACAATAAGGAGAAGACTAACAAACTGTCTGCCTAATTTTACTTTTCATTAGATCATATTAACATGCTAGGTCTGTGTAGCTGACAGAAATGTAACTTGTTTGAAAAAGGCAAAAATAAATTGCCACAGGTTTTCTATGACCAGTTTTTATCACAGAAACATCAGTAACATTGGGTCTGTCCTTCAGCTGGAATCACAGAAATCTTAGGCTTTTCTTTCTTTGTCTGTCCTTCAGTAATAGATATAAGGTCAACAGTTTGGTATATTACACTTAATGTAATGGTTGTATGCAATTTATCCCTTTCTCACCTAATGATAATTCTTATTAATGTAAGTTATATGGAATAGATGGAGTCAGGCCAGTCATACACTCCCTTGACTGTACTTATGAAATAAGTTCAACTTCATAATAATGTAAAGTCATAACAGGAAATTCTGAGGGTATCTTCAACTTGGAAGTTAACTTCTTCAAGTAAATTAGGATTGTCCTTGGCAAATGGTGAAGGACCTCACTACATTAATGCATAATTAGATTTACACCGACATAAAGGTATTTCTTTATGTCTCAATTTGCTCATTTTTAAAATCAGATTGGATTAGGTGCTCTAATTCTATCTTCCAGTTATAAAAAAAGAACTCTAACTCTAAATATGTGCTTTCTTATAGAAATTATCTAAACTAATAAAAGCGTAATATTAAAATTAACCGTTTCTTCGGGACGGCCTAAGCCACGCCCACCAGCCAATCAGAGTGACTGTATGCAAATTAGCCCAGCCAAGATGGCGGAGGCCGCAGCCCTGGGCTCAGCCATCTTGGGAGCCTGGGTCCTGGGAAGGTATCTGGCGCCCTGGGCCACCAGATGCCTTCCCCCGTGGAGAAGCTATGGGGGGAAGCAGGGACCAGCCTGGTGGGACCCTGTTGCCCCTGCTGGGAGGCCGATCGGGGGGCAAGCGAGACCCCGCAAGCCCCGTGCTGGGAGGCCGATCGGGGCCCGAACGGCCTCCCGGGGCAAGCCGGACCCCGCAAGCCCCCTGCTGGGAGGCCGATCTGGTGGAAGGGGGACCCCGCAGCTCCCTGCTGGGAGGCCGATCTGGTGGTCAGCAACACTGGAATGGCCTCCCAGGTGGAGAAGCCTGGGGGGTGGGGGGACCCCATGCCCCCTCCTGGGAAGCCTATGGGGTGGCCAGCGCCACTCCATTGCTTCCCAGGCAATGGCCCAGAGGGTCAGTGGGAGCTGTGGCCAGCCTGAAAACTGCCCTTGGCCCCTCATCCAGGCTTGCCACACCCCCTGGGGTGAGGATCTCCACTGGGGTGCTTGACCAGCCTGCAAACAGACA
>PVJC01008818.1:0-23290 GCA_004026665.1 Murina feae | reverse complement strand
ACCATCCCCAGAGGGGTCCCAAGCTGTGAGAGGGCACAGGCCGGCCGAGGGACCCTCCTCCCCCACCACCCCAGTGCACAAATTTTTGTGCACCGGGCCCCTAGTTTCATATAAAATTAGACAAATTGTAGATAAATAGTAAAGGAGTAAATACTATATAGATACATCCCTGAAAAAATTCCAGAAGAGAATATCAAAGACGTGGTCTATTAATACTTGACAAACAAAAGTAAGATAATGACAGTAGTGATTTAGCGAGGGTTGCATAAAAATTTTCCTCAAAAAATCGTTTCTTTTGTAAGCAGGGTGATTGTACTAATCAATGAAGAAAATGCTGGAAATGTTACATGCCCTCAGGTAGTTATCAAGATATTTGAAGATTTTTAATATGAAGGTCAAATAATGTGAAAAGCAAGGTATTTTTGTGGCTTGTGAGACAAAAAGGACTGATTACTATTTCATTATCAAGCCAAAGTTTATTACCAAGTTGAAGGATTCATTAATTGTTCATTATCTGTTTTCTTCTGAAGCTTTTATCTATGGTCCTGACCCAGTTCACATTTTTCCAAGAACAATAACTTAAAGATATAAAGAGTATCAAAGTCATAATTCATTTAGATCAAGAATGCAAAACCATGATTCCAAACATGTAGTAAGCTAAAGTGCTGAGATTAAAACAATGAGATGAAATGTAGAAAGAATATGAAAAAAAAAAATCTTGCCTAAAAGTGAAAGGAAAATCTTAGCTTATTGTAGTCCCTATGGATTAGACCCAGCATTTATTAGTCCAGAACAAGTGCAATATGAATCAGTAGTGTCGCTGGCTGCTTCCCTCTCTTCTGAACTACCACAATTTAAAGTAAAACCCTATTGTTCAAAACACACAAAGATATAGAGGCACTTGTTTGGTTAGTCTACCTCTGGAAATCTATGTTGAGTTTTGGTTACCAGATTTAAAAAAGTTTTGGTTACCTTTTTAGTCCTAGTTACCATATTTAAAAATATATTAGAGATATTTGCAGACCAAAGGTAATTCTAGAGAGGACAACTCTATTGGGACTGTGCCACATGAAAAATATTGCAAATATTTTTAGCCCACAAATGTTAAAATGTGTGGATTTGTGTTTCTGGGCACATTTTTTTTTAAAGTAAAGGAATGACATAACTATATAAATATTTGTAGGACTATCTCTTGGAAAACGTTTTTTTAGCCTTTGTTTCTTTTTTTTCTTTTTTAAAAAATATATGTTTAACAAAGAAATATTAAAGTTATTCTGCACAGCCACCACTTTTATAATCAGAAAAAGAAAAAAAATGGCAAGAAGAGTTATATAAGTTTAATCAAAACAAAATAATACTGTCCATGTTTTTCCAAATTTACTCAGCTCTGTGTAATCAGTGTCAAGTATATTGGCAGATAAACAGTAATTATTCAATAAGTACTGGTCATAGGAATTAAAATAAAAGAATGAGTCAATATCTATGGAGTGAGTGATTTTGAGGGCCCAATCACTGGAAATATTCCAGTCAAGGCCGGATGACTATATTAGGGACTTTGTATAAAGGATTTTCAAAAGAAAATGATGAATGATATTCAATAGGTGAGCAGCATGTTTTAAAATATGCAATACTTGACTATTTAGTCAGGGACACTGAGCTATTTTCCCAGATTGTCAAATAAAAAAAAAATTATAACAGTCAACACAACAACAGCCATCTGGTGTGAATACACTGTCTTAAACCATAAATATATAAGTCATATAAATCAATCAAAATTATACCTATTTTTTTGTCAGATCGGCAAAAAGTACATAATTTAGGTGTGCCACAGAATTTTAATAACTAGTTTATATGTACCATGAGATGAAAAGTGTTGAAAATCGCTGGCCTAGATAAGTTCTAAGATGCCTTTTAAATGTAAAATTATTTAAGAGGTCAATAAAGGAACTATTTCATACAGTACTGATTATTATTATAATTTAAGCATTGAGATTTCTCAAAAAAGCTTGGAAAACAAACTGTCTTGTCTATCAAGGAGAGGGTGTTATGTAAAAATTGTAAATAAGGTTAAGATTTCTGGTAAGTAAAATTTGGTATTTATGCATATGTAAGTAGATTATGCCAATTGAATTTTATATGCAAAAATAGGATGCCCTTCAAAAAAGAAATATTTAATTAGCATGGGAATGCATTATTTCACTTTTGCCATATACTATGAAAACCTTTCTATAGTTTTGGCAATACACATAGCAATTACATTATGACATTAAAAATAATATTTGTGCATTTCATTTGAATTTCTAAATTACCTATGTAGTTTTAATGTATTTTAAATTATAATTAAGTTCTTTTTCTAAAACAGTGACTGCTGTGAATAAGTAGCTTATATTTCATACTTGTTTAAATCTTTTCATTGTAAATATTTTAATACTATTATGTTCTTAGTTTTATTTTCTCTCAATAGAGAGAATTTTGTTAAGATATTTAAAGTAAACACTATTACATAATACAATAAAAATTCTCAGATGTTGGATAAAAAACAAGGGTGAGACACTTAGATAAATGAAGGTGATACACCTTGATAAACACAGCTTTTTAAAGTACATTATTGAAATGTATGGGTACAAATACACAAAAGAATAATAAATTTATGTTAATAATAAGAATGTAAGTAACCTGAGAAGCTTTAGAACAGCATAATAATGTTAAAAAAAATACTGAAATTACACACACATACATTTTAATGGTGTTTGACTTCTAACCAATGTCCTGTTATAAAAGACATTTTAATTAATTCTCTATGGCTTAATATTCATATCAGAGACATCTATATATATAAACGCCTAAATGACTATTATGATGGAACGACCAGGATGTCCAGTCACTATAATGTGCACAGACCACCAGGACGCAGATGCTCAATGCAGGAGATGTCCCCAGCCAGCAGGCTCCAATCACCTGATCAAGGCTGAGCCCTTGGGACAGGGACCTGGGGATGGATGGCGGCAAAAAGCAGCCGTTTTCCTGGGGGGCCAAGGGCTGGCTGCCTCCTGGATCCCTTGTCCCATCCCTCCCCCAGCCAGCAGGCTCCCGTCAGCCTGCCACCTGCCCACCGTGGTGGAAGTTGACCCCACCCCCCACACCAGCAGGCTCTGATCACTCCCCACAGCTGGCAGATCCTGATTGATTGATCAGGGCCAAGCCCCAGGCTGGGACGGGGAACTGGGGGTAGGTGGTGGTGTATGTGGGCTGTGACAGAAGTAGGTGGGGAGGCAGGGAGGCAGAGGAGGGGAGCAGGAGGGGGAAAACTGCATGGTGGTGCCGCGTGATGGCGAGGGAAGGAGGAGGCAGAGAGGCAGAGAACCATGCGGTGGCAAGGGAAGGAGGAGGTGGGGAGGAAGGGAGTTGGGGAGTCGGGGAACCTGATCAGCCCTGATCACCAGTCAGGCCTAGGGACTCAACTGTGCACGAATTTTGGGCACTGGGCCTCTAGTATAGGAATAAGTGTCTAATAATTTAACTTTCATGAATGCACATATTTTGGTCTGGATTTTATACTGTCATTGTTTAAGTAGCATCCACACAGAAGATAATGTAAACGAATAAGTATCTTAACATTACAGCTAAATCAGAAAACTTTACTCTGCCTTTATAGCAGTCAGTAGTCAGAATGTAAAGATAAGTACAAGTAGTCAACAAAATGGTGCTATGAGAAAAATATCTTTTATTATGAAAGTATCATGAAATTTCTGATATTTGTGTAAGAGGAAAAAAACCATCCTCTTTTGCAAGAGTAAGGTAGCTTAAATTTCAACATTTATCTTTGTTTAAAACTGATCTAATTTAAATAAATGGACCATGACATAAAACTATTTTAAGGACTCATTAAGTTAGCTTTTTAATTCTCAGACTGGGATTTCTTAAACCACCCAACACCATGAACTAGTTTTAATACCTTGAATTTGTCCTATTATTATGAGAACAAGATGTGGAGTGAAAGGAGGAGAAAACTGTTGAACTTAATAGAAAATATAACATGGAAAGAAATATAATAATCAACTAAACAAGGTTGTAAACATTACTAAATACAAGGCATATTGTTATTACCTGCTACTGAAAGAAATTCTAAATTATGTATACACTAGAGGCCTGGTGCACAAAAATTTGTGCATTCAAGGGATCCCTCAGCCTGGCCTGTGCCCTCTCACAGCCTGGGACCCCTCAGGGGATGTCCACCTGCTGGCATGCCTGGCCAGCCTGAGTGAGGGGCTGATGGCCATTTCAGGCTGCCCACAGCCCCTTCAGGGTTCAGGTCCCTACTGGGGTGCCTGGCTGGAAACAGGTATCTGGGATTTATTTAACTTCTATAATTGAAACTTTGTTGCCTTAGTCCCCCGCTCAAAGCCTGGGTTGCCCCTGGTAACCCAAAGTCCCAACCCCGCAAGTGTATGGGGTTTATCTTCTATAATTGAAACTTTGTAGCCTTGAGTAGAGCTCAGGGCCCTGGCTTCCTCCATTGCCCAGGGCAACTCCAGCTCTGTGGCTGCCGCCATCTTAGTCGAGTTAATTTGCATATATGATCTTGATTGGTTGGTGGGCGTGGCTTGTGGACGTGGTCTGTGGGTGTGCCAGAGTGTGGGTTAATTTGCATATTACTCTTTTATTAGATTAGATTACTGTCGTATGACAGAACTTAACTCTGAATTGAAATTATGAGACGATTTGGCTAATATTAGGGCATGAACTAGGTTTAATACAGTTCAGTCAACCTTTAATCATGCCTGCTTTTTTCTTCCTAGTCTTGGTGCGTCTTCATTTAAAGTCACTGACAATCAGAAAGAGGAAAAAATAAATCAGTCCTCTTCACTGGTTTGTCTGGCACATGACAGATTGCTTGAGGTTCTCTTATGAGATCAAAGAAGAGGAAATAATGTCACACCCAAAGTATGTATAATGAGTAATGTTAGTATAATGAGCACCAAAGGAAGTGGTGATGCTTACCTACTTGTAAAGTGTTGCCCAGTTTTCCAGTGTGGACACATCCCCATTTGCTTCTGATGAGCAGGGATTTCTGACAACAGAGACAAAGGGATGTGGGGATTTCGTTTCTCTTTCCCCGAGAATGCTCTGTACCCTCATTGAATGCATTCTGCGATTCAAGCCAGCGCATGCCCCTCTTTACCTGTGTCTGTGGACTCTTTGAGGACTTGACTCTCTGCCAGTTCTGAGACTGCATTCCGGGGTGTCCTGCTTCTACCTGCTCCCCCTTGGGCTAAAGAACATCCCTGCTCCTCTGTCATAGAGCAGCTCCTTCCCCCCAAATTAACATGCCGGCAAACCCTGTCTGCGGCTACTCGTGTGCTCCTAGCAAAGCTTGGCAAAATATTTGAAGATGAAAAGGAAGACTTTGAAACTCTTGATGTTACACTCAGCATTGAATATTTATTTTGGCCAAACAAACCTTTGACATCTGTCTACTCTTCAATTTAGGAGCAACTCTGCTGATATATGACTTTAATGAGCTACAGGTTCAAAGACAGAAAAGAACTTGTCTTTCCCAGACAATTCTGGTGAAAAGGCCTTAGCTGTCCTGGATTCTTCTTTCTAATTAAGTCATAGTCAAATTGTTCTTGCCCCATATGATGCAGATGTTCAGAAATGCCAACAAAGTCATCCACTTATTTCCAGAATTTGCAAACCCCACAAAATTCCCTAGTGAGAGGTGGTCTCCCACAGGAATTCACATACTTCTGTGGTATACCATTGATTTTACATGGTGGCACCAAATACTTTCTTAAAATGCCCTGTGATCTATATTTATGGTAGCCTTTTACTTAAAGTGCTGGTATAATGAAAAATACAAATATATATTAAATATATATAATAACTTGCTCATTTGGAAATGATTGCTTTATTTATATATATCAAGGAGCTCTCTTGCGTAGGCACAAAACAATTGTTTTTCTCATTTTATTTTAGTTTGTTTTATTGAATATGTTTGTATTGTTGATAGTATTACCGTTTCTATGTTCACCCTCCCTTCTCCCAGCCTTTACCCACCTCTCTCAGGTCTTACCACCCTATTGCCTGTGTCCATGGGCTATGCATATAAAACACATTTTAAAAGTGACTGCATTATTTCAGGTAGCTAGATAATGTCAGCTTTTAGAATTCTAAATTTCAGCTCAGAGATCACATTCAGAGTCTTGGAGTTTATCACTTGGGCTACAGAGAGAAGCTTCTGCTTGTAGGATCGAAGTGTGTCTAAGGGGCACAGTGCAAGACAGTCCCACCAGGAAATGGTTTCAGTGGCCATTAGAAATGACATTGCACATGGGGTTCCTAAAATAAAAGAGTCAATAGCAAACACAGTTGCTCATTCTGTATTATAAGTTTTCTGCGGTTTTGAAATCCCAGATCCTGTTGTTTTCAAGTTCTTTCTCATAATGTGACATTTTAAAACTTCCCCACGGGGTTAATTTTCAATATATATGATGCATGGCCTTGTAGACAGTGTAGGTTCTGGTTAAAGACATCGGCTTGGCTGACATGTTGCTCTTAAGAGGAAAAAGAAAAAGCACCACAACCATCAAAGGGTGTTTTCTTTTTTTCCTTTCTTTCAAAGAAGGAATCATTTAACATGTAAACATAAGGACTCTTTTTACTTAAACATTTAATTCCACTTTTTTGAGATTAGGACAATTTAGCCTCTATTTTCCATTTTTTACTTGCTATCTCAGAGACTGTGTTTTACTTCTTCAAATAGCAGTAACTGAGCCCAGGGCCATGAGTGCCAGTCCGTTCTCATTTGTTTATTACACATTTGGGATGGGGACGTTTATCATTATCATTATCATTATCATTGGCCCTCAGAGCAGATTGCTAGCCTTTCATCAGTTGTCTATTATGTATCTTTTTAAAAGTGCTACCATCTGATGTTCAAATCGACCAGGCTGACTTTTTAAAGAATCATTTGCTGTTTTTTAATTCGTGTGAAGAAATTATTTTTCACAGCTCTTAAAATAGTTCCTAGATTCCAAACACTTATTCTGTAACAATAAAAACATTGCAGTGTTTATTTTAGGATCTTTCCTCCCAAATTAGAGTTTCTAAATTTGACTCATTACTTCATCTTATTCATCCATATCACCCATAATGTTGTCAGTATTTTTAGTTCTCATCTCTAGTCACATTTCATTTGTGCAATGCAAAATAACATTTATTCTAGAAAACAGTTATGCTTCCCTTCATTGGTTTTTGTTATTTTGTGCATATTTTAATACCACTTTGTCAACTGACCCAAATAAATTCCTTCCTATTCCATTACAATTGAATAGTATATACTATTATTATACTTGTATATCTAAAGCACATAACAAAAATTTAGGGCACTTTAGCTAATTCAAGGTCATTAGTTAAAAATATTACTCTGCTTCAAAAACATTTTTTCAAGCAAAAAGAATAATTTTCCTAAAAAATATGACTTTTATATCACAATGTCATACATGTGACATATAACACACTTGTATCACTTACTGTCTATACTAATATTCAACTGTCTTCATCAACATAATTTTACTTTATTTAGAAATGCTTGCCCCCCAAAATGGTAAATATTACAAATACTTCTTATTGTCACTTGGAAAATATCCCCCAACACTATTTTAAAAAGCATTAGACTATTCAACTTCCATTAATTAGCCATATAAGACTATCATTTTCCAAGATGGGTAAAACCCCAAACTCTCACCTCACTGTATCCACTGTCCGAATTATTCTCTCATAAACTTGACTGTCCTAAAAAAGACTTGGCTTTGAAAGGCACATCTTAAACTAATCATTTCAAAATCTTTATAACCATTTTATTTTTGCCATCCCCCTTCCAAGAAGTTACTAAGATTCTGTCAAATTAGTAAAGCTTTTATTTTTTTCAAAACATGTTTTTATTTATTTATTTATTTTTAGAGAGAGAGAAAGGAAGGGAATAGGACAGAGAGATGGAAACACTGATTAGCGAGAAACATCATCAATCGGCTGTCTCCTGCACACCCCCTACTGAGGATTAAGCTTGCAATCTGGGCATGTGCTCTGATCAGGAATTGAACCGTCAACCTTTTGGTTCCTGGGTCGACACTCAACCACTGAGTCATACCGGCTAGGCAAATTAGTAAAGCCTTTAAACACCATAAGCAATAAGCTCAGATTTGCTTGAGCAAGTTTTATTGGTGGCATTTTCAAGCAGCGTGATAGAGTATAGATAAATGATAGAAATAGACAGACAGATGATAGATATTTCAATGTACACATAGTGAAATCACCAGTGTTTCCTTAATCCTGTGTCAGAATGGAGAATGGGCCAAATGCAAGGGTATTTAATGAGTTAATACATAGATCATGAGAAGTGCCATTCTTGTTTCTTAGTGGTATATTGTACACACAATATAGTGTAAATAATTTTTAATACTTCTTCTTATACAATTTAGTTTCCTGCTGGAATTATTAAAGCAAGAATAGATATCAAGAAATTTTATTACATGGCTATAGCCTGTTAGTTTGATCTCTGAAAACTTTATGTAATTTGCAAATCAAGTGTAAAAGAACGTGTTTTGTTTTGTTTTTTATAAAAAGTAAGAGAGAGCTGAGAAGACCAGTAGATTCAATGCAATGACCAAACATCACACTTTGACAAGTTAGGTTGAAGTATGCTTTCCTGGTGATCAGAAGCGAGTTCCAGAGTGGAATCCGGCAGGGAAATGTGTAGAGATATAGCCTTAAACCGATGAGCATTCACCCACCACCCAAAACTCTTTTTTTTACAACCTGAGTATGAAATGATCTAAAAAACGCTTTACAGATTTTGAGTAAAAAATATTACTGTGGAAATTAGTGTTGCCACTTCTCTAATGATCAAACACTGTACTGTATTATAAGTCCAGACCAGAAGAGCTAGAGCTGGTCGTTTCCTTTTTACTAACTGTTTCTGTTTATAGTATTCCTTCCTATGAAGTTCTTTCTATGAAATAATTCTGTTACACATGTTGGCTTTGCTGTGAACTTATTAACCAAGTCATCTCTGCCTGATCTGAGAATCCAGTGAAAACAGAATGCAGCTCTCTTGGGCCCTTTTGGATTTATCCAACATGTCTGCCTGAATGCAGTTTGTTTTCTATATTTATAAATTACTAAAGAATAAGATCAAAATCTTTTTAGACTTCTTATACAGCATAGAGTTTAATGTCCTGAACACAAAAAACACATTTTTTGTTAAGTGTACAGGCGGTCTAATTCTGGGTGAGAGATGCACATCCTATATAATAAAAGCCTAATATGCTAAGTGTCCAGTCATCTGGTTGGCCATTCAGCCAATCAAAGCATAATATGCTAATGATATGCTAAGGCCGCTCAACTGCTCGCTATGACGTGCACTGACCACCAGAGCACAGACACACCAATCGATAGGTTAGCTTGCTGCTGGGGACTGGCTGATCGGGACTGAGCAAGACAGGCCAGACACGCCCTGGAGCCCTCTTGCAGTCCCTCCCCAGCCCCAATCGTGCACCAGTGGGGTGCCCTCTTGCAAACCGGAACCCCTTGAGGGATGTTGGAGAGCCAGTTTCGGCTCGACAGCAGAACAACTGGTCACTATGATGTGCACTGACCACCAGGGGGCAGACATTCGATGCAGGAGCTGCCCCCTGGTGGTCAGTGCACTCCCATAGGGAGAGTGCTGCTCAGCCAGAAGCTGGGCTTATGGCTGGCAAGTGCAGCTGTGGTGGCAAGAGTCTCTCCCATCTCCATGATAGTACTAAGGATGTCTGACTGTCAGCTTAGGCATGATCCCAGTGGGGAGCGAGCCTAAGCCATCAGCTGGACATCCCCTGAAGGCTTCCAGACTGCGACAGAAAAAAGGCCAGGCTGGGGGAACCACCCCCCAAGTGCATGAATTTTGTGCACCGTGCCTCCCATTTACTTTAATAAATGTGTACTGTGTATCTTACCAATACAAAACCCTCTATTTACTCTGCAGCCTCAGAAATTAGGGGATTGAATAAATGACTGAAAAATCTCCAAAGGTCTTATTCATTCTGGAATGCCCTGGTTTTGTAATTCTCAGGCTAATCTCTGTAGAATCATAGGGTCTGTGCTAATGTGAGCTGCAGTTTGAGATAAATACCAGTAGGTGGTAATGCTGGTCACATGGTGAACCTGTTCTGCAGGCATTATTCCTGGAAGGTAGGCCATTGATTATAGAGACGCAGAACATGTCTGGACAAACATGTCAACGCAAAGGAAATGGATCAATCAAGTAAACACAAGTGAAGAAAACGATAAAGTTTTCTTTAAAAAACGTCTTTCAAGTTCTGTTTGCTTTGCATATAGTTTAGGAGTTGAAATTACTGTTTCCTTTTAGGGAGTCTGCATGTGCCTTGCAGCTCCAGATTTAGGCTTGGCGGAGTCCTGCTGCAGACCCCGAGGTTTCAATGATGCTCAGAAACTTGAACATAATCTCAAAATCTGTCCTAAAACCACTGAATGTATGGTTCTTGTTGAAGAGAAGTTTCCCTAAAGGCAAAGTGAATTTAGGGTGAGTCTCTTCTTCTTGTCTAGACTCACTCTAAATTCACTTTGCCTTTAGGGAAACTTGACTTTTATGCATGCATTTAAGCATAACCAATGGACACAAAACACTGGGGGGGTAGGGGAGGCAGGGGGAAGGGCAGGGGGAAAAAAGAGACATATGTACTAATCTTTGTAAAACTGTATGTAATAAATTTAAAAAAATAAAAATTAGAGTGAGTCTCATCACAGAGGCTCAGCAATCACGCCCCTTCCTCACAGTCTCTGGAGCATACAGCTCCCTCCTCATACCCCTCCCTCCTCGCTCCCTAGTTTCCCCAGGTGCCCCAGGGGCCCCTTCCCCTTAGAGGGAGCCTGATGCCCCCTTCCCTCCGGCTGGGAAGAGGCTCACGCAGATGATTGCAGGTGAGATGAGGGGCAAGTGTCAAAGACAGAGACTAGGAAGTAGGTACCGTCTGGAAAACAAGAAAGAAAAGGAAGTTTCTCTTGAAAATAAATGTGAATATACCTGTGTTTTCAAAATGCATATGTACAGGGTGTCAAAATGCATACATACTTAGAATAATGATAAAGGCAGTGTTTATTAAAATATTTTTTTCAAAATAATAATAATAGAATCTACAGACATTGTATGTATGCATTTGGGAGGTGGCAGCCTGCATTTTAATTTGTTTTAAGTAAATTTCTCTCTTTAGAAACCTATTTGATAAATACTGTCTTTTCTCATTTAAGCCTTTTTGTCCTTGATCAAGGGCATATTCTGAGAATTTTACTAAAATTTTCATGGTTTACTCAAAGTTTTCTTTCAAATATTTGATTATAGAATATTAGTCTTCCTCAATTATAAAATTATTTTTATCAAGACATTCAAAATCATCAAATCATGTATACAATGATTATGTTATTCAAATTTAAATTTAAAATTTAAAATATTTTTTAAAAAAACAACACTATATATTATTTTTGTTGCAAACTCATAATAGAGTAATATTCTATAACGCTTAGATTTGTAATTTATTTGCTTTTTTGAGTTTGAGAAACCATGTGAAAATGCATCCCACATTTTATTTTGAGTTTGTTTCATAACTGCTTTTCCCCTGATCTTATATTAGGAGATTAACAAGAAGCAAATGTGATATTTACTTCAGCAGGAAGTAGGGATCATTTTTGTGAGCTGAAATAAGTGAAAACTTAGTGATAGTTATATTAAGAAGTCAGCTTTGCAAATAAAAGCTTCTTTCACACCTCATCAAAACATGATTGCTTTACTTTATTGTTTTCCTTGGATACCTTAATCTATTGTTTTAGATGGGAAGATAAGTTCTTTTTCTTAAAAGTTTTAGTTTTGATTGTTACAAAGAAAAGATTGCTAAATGAGAAATTGTTTGCTCTTTTTTCTATTGAATATCATTCTAGAAAATAAAATACCTCCTAAAGGATTGGAGATAGCAGAAGGGAGTTGTTCTAATAAAGAGCTGTCTCATAATTGGGAAACCTGTTAAAACCACTGTCAAATTTCTTAACTGATGTGAAAATTTGATTGGGTCCTTCGGGGAGGGTCCATCTCCTGGTGAGCACTCTTAAATTCTTAAGTAAAGAATAGTGCGAAATTCAAAGCTGAAGAGAAGTCTGTGGAAATAATTTGGTTGTATCTTTGATACTGAGCATTATCAACTAGCTAAGAATTTGATTGATGAAGAACCACCAATATAAGGTTGATTGAAGGGGGAAAAAATCTACTGAGAGTAAATCCTACTTTTAAAGTAGTTAAACTTAACAACATAAAGCTGAGTGCAAATTTGTAAGAAAAATTAATGGGGCAAAATTGTAGCTGAGGCGATTCTGTCTTCCAGATTTCTTAACAGCATCGCCATGCCATGCGAGTTTGACCAACTGTGGGGAACTGTCTGTTGGAAAGTCGGTGTCTCCGTGTCCCCCTCCTTCATTTGCGGTGCCCACTCCCCAGAGCCCTGACCTGCCCCGGCCCTGTGTGCCCAGGCCCTCTCTATTCCATTCTCTCAACTACACCCGAGACAATGAGATAAGACATCGCGTGGGTAATTTCACAAGGCCCTTCCATTCTGTAGGTTGGCTCAATAGACTTCCTTACGGGAGGACATTAATATTCCAGATTCAAAGAGAAAGAGTCACTTGAGGGTGTGCAAGGAAGATGCGGTGGGGGAAGGCAAGGAAAAACATTATTTTGTGACAATAGGAGAGGCCATTTCCGACAGATAATTTAATTTTTTTTTTTTTCGAAAGGAACACGGGGTCAGGCTGCTGTGGCAGAATCACAAACAAGGTGATGTGGTTTTAAAGTGGTTTATAAAACGTGCCGGGAGGGGGGGAATAGAGTGATGTCACTGCACAGATCAAGCTCACCCTTTGCAAGTTAACAAAACTCGCAGCTCTGCTGCTCTAGAGGTGGGAGATGTCAGGGGCGAGTGGCCGCGCTCTTGTCACTGCGGAAACAGCGTTGGTGGCAGGACAGACCGACGGGCCGCACTGGGCTTCATTCATCTCTGCAGCAGGACTCCACATCGGTGGCCGACTGACGTGTGCCCTACCAGCAAAGGTGCTTGGGCTGCAGATTCCCATTTGGAAGGAACATGACCCTTTGGAGAAGCTGCCGCCCGGTCCCTAAGTCTCCGGTGTCCATCCAGCGATCGGACGCTCTGTCCACACTCGGGATGATGGACTGCGACTCCAGTCGGCACCGGGCCGTTTTGCTGTCTTGTGTCTTTTTTTAAAAATCTTGAAAATAAAGTCGGAACATCCTTGCTCTGCGAGCTCTACAATTCCTAGATTTCTCTTCACTCCGTTTTCCTGGCTCACAAACCTTTATCATTGCCGCGGTACACTCACGTGCTGCACGTTTTCCTTTGCAGCATCGTGTTTAGTTTTGTTTAGGAGAAATTTTAAAACTCTGGCTAAGTGATGTCAGGACATCCTCTCCAAAAGGAGCTTCTGGAAAGCACAACAAAATGGACAAAAACATCCGTTTCTGTTCTCTAGAAACTGCCCCTGCGTTTGGGGCAGGAGGTGACACCCACATCCAGCCGCATGGTGCACAGGCTTGGGAGGGGCAGCAACTCTGCCTGGGAGATAAGCAATCTTTGTCTGAAAAGGTGAGATAGTAAATTCAGGGTGTCCCTCCCCAAAAATGGAACAGCTGACAGCTTAATGTGTCTTTCCTTTCAGATTTAACCCATTGGAATAAATACTTCCTCTGAGAGTGTATACATTTTTTGGGACATCCTAGATTTAGTGTTTTGTGGTCCACATATACCACCTGTTTCTCCTTCTCCTCATCTCCTTCCCCCTTCCCCTGTCTCTTCCTGGTTTTCCCTGCATCCCTTTAAGAATGGAGAAACAGTTGGTAGTGCCCAGGTCATACCGAAACAAGCCGAAAGCTGGGTTTGGACCATGGACCCTGGTTTGACTCTGCTACTCTGTTAGCCTGAAGCCTGAGGCTGGCACAGGCCAAGGGCAAGGCGGCCTACAGCCCAGTAGACACCAGAGAGGATTCAAACCAGCCACACGCTTCCGGCTGATCCCGACGTAAAAAAGGGCGACATGAGAGATGTGGAAAGGTCCTAGACACAGTGAGAACCCGAGTGGACTTGACAATGACTTCAGCCCTGAACGTACTTCCTCAGACACGCACGTGCGCCATGGGGGAGAAGGAAGTGATTCTACAACTAAAGGAAATATAAAGAATATTGGGGGGGGGGGACTTCATTTAAACAAATTAGACAACTTAGATGAAATGAACAAATACCTAAAAAGACACAAGAGCAGATCAAGATGAAATAGAAAATCTGAACACAATTATGAGAAATACAGAAATTGAATGAAGAATTAGAAATTCTCCCCCAATGAAAAACTGAGGCCCAGAGGCCTCCATGTTGAATTCTTTTTTTTATTAAATTACATATTTTATTGATTTTTTACAGAGAGGAAGGGAGAGGGATAGAGAGTTAGAAACATCGATGAGAGAGAAGCCATCGGTCAGCTGCCTCTTACACACCCCCCATTGGGGATGTGTCCACAACCAAGGAACATGCTCTTGATGGGAATCGAACCTGGAACCCTTCAGTCCACAGGATGATGCTCTATCCAGTGAGCCAAACCAGCTAAGGCCTCAATGTTGAATTCTGACAAATATTTACAGAGAAAATAACACCAATTCCTCACTTAGTCTGATGTTTCAGAATATAGCAGAGGAAGGAACCATTTCCATATTATGAGCTAATATTACCCTGAAAGCAGCGCCAAAGACATCATAAGAGAAGAAAAGCGCAGATGCAATCCTTTATTAACACAATGTAAAAATTCCAAACAAAGTACTAATAAAGTAAAAGCAGCAAAATGCAAAAGGATTATACACCATGACCAGGTGGGGTTTATCCCAGAAATGCAAGGTTAGTCTAACATCCAAACATTAATTTAATGTAATATGTCAATCGTGTTAAAGTGATAAAGGACAAAACCCCCACATGATCCTCTCAATAGATGCAGGAAAAGAATTTGACAAAACATAAGACTTTCTCATGTTTTAAAAAACTAGAAATAAAAAGAAGCTGTCTCAAACTGACAACGTGAATTTATGAAAACTCTACAGACAACATCATACTTACTGTTGTAAGACTGAAATTTTTCTGCTAAGATCAGTAGCAAGCAAGGATGTCATGTGTGCTGTATCTATTCACAATCACATTGGGCTTTCTAAACAAGTTCAAAAACTCAAAATAATGATAATAATAAATAAAACTAAGCAACCGATCAATCAGTTCATTAATTAAATGCATCTACCCTATATAATAAAAGCCTAATATGCTAAGTATCTGGTCATCTGGTCATCCATTTAACCAATCAAAGCATAATATGCTAATGATATGCTAAGGCCACTCAACTGCTCACTGTGACGAGCACTGACCACCGGGGGCAGACGCTCCAACCGGTAGGTTAGCTTGCTGCTGGGGTCCGGCCTATCGGTGGGGTCCGTTGGCCTGGCCTGCGCCCTTTCACAATCTGGGACCCCTCAGGGGATGTCGGAGAGCCAGTTTCAGCCCAATCCCGCAGGCCAGGCTGAGGGACTCCACTGGTGCATGATTGGTGCACTGGGCCTCCAGTATTGGAAATAAAGAACTCCTATGTAAGAAGTAAATAATCCTATATGTAGAGACTCCCAAGGAACCTGTAAAAAATCTACTAGAATTAATAATGCATTTGGGAACTTCTTAGGATAACAGGTCAATGCATAAAAATCAATTTTATGTCTATTTTATGTCTACCAATGAAAAATACAAAAATTAAATTAAGAAAACAATTCCATGCATACTTGTAAAAAATATAAAAGGACTTTGCAGATGGGAATAAGGGTGCAGGCCTTGAGGTGGAGAGATCATTATTTTGGTGGGCTCAGTCTAATTGTGTGGGTGCTCAGCAGTGGGGGAGGAAGGCAGAAAAGTGGGTCTGAAAGAAGTAACATGAGAAGGACTTAATCTTCCATTTCTGGGTTTGGAGATGATGACAGCGATCTTTGAGCCAAGGAGTGTGACCCCTCTAGAAGCTGGGAATGGCCCTTAGTGGACAGTCAGTCAGAAAGTGTCAGCCTTATTCTTACAACCATAATGAATTCAGTTCTGCCCAGAAACTGAATGAGATTGTCCCCTTGAGCCTCCAGAACAGAAGGGAGCTTGAGGACATTTTAATTTTAGTTTAGTGAGACATATACCAGACTTTTCACCTATAAAACTATAAGATAATAAAATTTGTATAATTTTTTTTTAAATGTGTTTTTATTGACTTTACAGAGAGAGGGAAAGAGAGGGAGAGAGAGACACAAACACTGATAAGAGAGAAACATTGATAGGCTGCCTTCTGCACAACTCTTTCTGGGGATCGAGCTCACAATCCAGGCATGTGCCCTGCCCTGGAATAGAACTGGGGACCTCTTGGTTCATGGGCTGATACTCAGCCACTGAGATACACTGGGTGGGCTAAGTCGGTGTAATTTTAAGCCCCTGAGTTTGTGTGACTTTGTTATGGGAGCAATAGCAAAGTTAAACACAGCAGGAGAAAGATATAATAGAATTATGAAAGGATTTATGTAAACTATAATAAGGGAAATTATTTAAAACTAGGAAAAAGGCAAAAAGATGGCTACCATCCAGTTTTAAGCAAGGATTATTTAATTTTCTACAGGAGTGCACCTGTTTTGACTTTGCTTATTTTTATTTAATTAGGAGTTTGAATTCTGGGAAGTAACACGTTACCTTGGTATATTTCTTATTGGTAGAGAAGGTATCTCTAAAGCTTGTGTTTCATTGCCTGTAACCAGTTTTATACTAACCTAGCAACCTTATGCCAAGAGTCTTTATTTTATAGTACCTTCAAATGCTCTTGGAAATACTTTATATTTTACTAGTTTACTGACTCGGGAATAAGAAAACAATTATATCTTTGAGATACATTAATTTTATATTTGAATGAGTCATATTTTTATTTTTTAAAGCACGGTAACCAGACAGTCATGTTGCACTACTTTTAGGGATGTTGAAAAATTTGGGGACATGCCGACTTAAATTTATTAGTGAAAACATATATAGAATTTTAAACTATTTTAAAATTTAATTCAGCATATAAATAAATAGATATATAATAAACAAAACATATATAAAGATTGACAGGAAAAGGGCTTGACAATTTTGAAATGCAATAAAGAAACCAACTTTTGCTATCATTTTCAATGTCTTTATTGCTATCATAAATTTATGAGAAATTATATTAGCATAAATATATGATAGAAACTGGAGGAAAATGATATCATTTTAAGTGAAATTAGGTAATTTAGTAGGAAGATAAAAGAAAAATTATTACAAGTTTTCACCTGAGAACATACTGTTAACACTAAGAGTTAAAATAAGGATATTTGGTGATCTCTGAAGCTAAGAATGCACATTTTAACAGAATCTGTGCAGAAATTGTTCTCTAAATTTTTAGTTGATCATTTGAACAACTACAAAGTTGTTTATTATATCTCCATGGCTACTTCTAGTTTTAAAGACCTCTGAGATAGGGGGTTTGAAGCTCAACACATCTCTACAACCAAGACTTTACTTTTCTTCCTCACACCAGATCTTTGTGCCTATAACACTAGCTTCGGTAGAACAACTTATGTTTCTTATTAATTATGTGTCATTACAATGTCCCTCAAGTGATGAATAAACTTTCCTATTAAATTTAAAAACTGCCCCAATTCTATAGTTGTGATCCAAGATAAGTTATATATCACAGTTATACCAGAGAGAAAAATAATAGGCAGTGTGAGTCAATTTGGAAAGTGTGAGTATTGCTTCATTATTCTACTAATTAAAAAATGGTTCTTGGGCATTCTTAATGAAAAATATGCCTCCTGTTATCAATTTTTCTGAACTCAGTTTTTTGTTTTGTTTTGTATTCTCTCACAAAAATTATTGAGGCTAAATCAATATTATGGAGACAAAGATTAGTAAGTGAATTGCAATTTTAGTTATTTAGTATACTTATCTGTCCAATGTGTCTGGAAGATGGCCCACCTTAACTGAAGGTTTTAAATTAAGTAGCTAAGATAAAAGCCAAACACAGGCAGGTGTTTATTTTCCTCTAATCAAGTTTACATCAAACCTATGTGTCATCGTTGCCACTTCTGAAGCAAGTGACCTGCATTGAGCCCTGTGTTAGGGATTTTATGCACATTTCTAATTCTTACATCAAACAAATTATAGAAACCACTATCTCCATTTTTTATCATTGATGAGGGCAACATGGCCCAGAGAAATTATGTAACTTGCGTCTGACCTCTCACAGCTAACATTCAAGCCCAGCTCTGTCTGAATCCTCAGATGCTGTTCCTCCCATGAAAAGGAGAGAATTGAGGGGCCTGAGTTCTAGAGCAGTTTTGTGACCTGATATTAAGCATTTTACTTTTCTGCACCTTTGTTTCTTCAACAGCAAAGGAACATGGTTAGGCTAGGTCATGTCAAACGTCTCTTCCAATTTTAAATGCAGATTTCATGGTTATTGCCTTATTGACAATGTGACAATTTGTGCTCCTCACTAAACTCTTTGAGGTTAAATAAAAAAAAAAATTGGAGTTCAAACTTACTCTCAACTTTTTGGCCTGGACAACTTGATTTGTTATTTTTTTTTTTAATATTTTTATTGAGTCCAGAGGGGGAAGAAGAGGGAGGGAGAGATAGAAACATCAGCGATGAGAGAGAATCATTGATTGGCTGCCCTCTGCACACCCCAACTCTGGGGATGGAGCCCACAACCTGGGCATGTGCCCTGATGGGGATTCGAACCATGACCTCCTGGTTCATAGGTCTACGCTCAATCACTGAGCCATGCAGGCCAGGCTTGATTTTTCTCTTTAGGAAGTATTATCACACAGACACTTTCTCCACACTGTTACCATATTGAAATCACACTAGAATTGTACCACTGACCCCCATAGATGTGCATGTGAGCAGATTCAGATTTTGTTGTGTAAATGATATTAGACAAAACATTGTGATTAAAGTAAATGGCGTTAATAATTGCTTTAAAATCCACATTCATGCAATATCAAGCCATTTGGAAGAAATATAATATACTTTCAAAATATTTTCTCATTTAATTTGAGAGTTGATGTGTTTAATGCACCCTAAATTAAGAACAATTCTTATTTCCTTAAGAATTGTTCATGAATTGATAGACAAAAATCACATAGTCATATCAATTAATGCAGAAAAAGCATTTGACACAATACGACACCCTTTCTTGATTAAAACTCTCAGCAAGGTGGGAATAGAAGAATCATTCCTCAACATAATAAGAGCCATATATGACAAACCCACAGCCAACATCATACTCAATGGGCAAAATCTAAAACCATTTCCCCTAAGAACAGGAACAAGACAGAGATGCCCACTCTCACCATTCCTGTTCAAAATAGTACTGGAAGTACTAGCCATTGCAATTAGACAAGCAGAAGAAATAAAAGACATCCAAATAGGAAAAGAAGAAGTAAAACTGTCCTTTTTCGCAGATAACATGATACTATACATAGAAAACCCTAAAGGCCCCACCAAAAAATTACTAGACTTAATAAATGAATTCAGCATTGTAGCAGGATATAAAATTAACGCCAAGAAATCTATGGCATTTCTATACACCAATAATGAACTTATAGAAAGAGAGTCTAAAAGAGCAATCCCATTTACCATTATACCAAAAAAATTAAGATACCTAGGAATAAACTAAGGAGCTAAAAGACCTATATGTGGAAAACTACAGGACACTGAAAAAAGAGAGAAGACATAAATAGATGGAAGAACATGCCACATTCATGGATTGGTAGAATCAACATTATCAAAATGTCCATACTACCAAAAGCAATCTATAGATTCAATGCACTCCCCATTAAAATACCAATGGCATATTTCACAGACCTAGAACAAACTTTCCAAAAATTCATCTGGAATAAAAAAATATCCCGAATAGCTGCAGCAATCCTGAGAAAGAAAAACAAAGTAAGTGGGATCTCAATACTAGATATCAAGCTGTATTACAAAGCCACTGTTCTCAAAACTGCCTGGTACTGGCACAAGAATGGACATATAGATCAATGGAATAGAATAGAGAATCCAGAAATCGACCCAAACCAATAAGCTCAATTAATATTTGAAAAAGGAGGCATGAACATACAGTGGAGTCAAAACAGTCTCTTCAATAAATGGTGTTGGGAAAATTGGACAGATACGTGCAAAAAAATGAAACTAGACCACGAACTCACACCATACACAAAAATAAACTCAAAATGGATAAAGGACTTAAATGTAAGACAGGAAACCATAAAAACACTAGAGGAATCCACAGGCAGCAAAATAGCAGACATATGCTGAAGCAATTTCTTCACTGATACTGCTCCTAGGGCAATGGAAACTAAAGAGAAAATAAACAAATGGGACTACATAAAAATAAAAAGCTTTTGCACAGCAAAAGAAACCATCAACAAAACAAAAAGAAAGCCCACTGCATGGGAGAACATATTTGCCAATGTTATCACTGATAAAGGTTTATTCTCCAGCATTTACAGGGAACTCATACAACTTAACAAAAGGAAGATAAACAATCCAATCAAAAAATGGGCAACAGACTTAAATAAAATCTTTTCAAAAGAAGATAGAAGGCCAAGAGACATATGAAAACATGCTCAAAGTCACTAATCATCCAAGAGATGCAAATCAAAACGACAATGAGGTACCATCTCATACCTGTCAGAATGGCTATCATCAACAAATCAACAAATGACAAGTGTTGGAGAGGATGCAGAGAAAAAAAAAACACTTTTGCACTGCTGGTGGGAATGCAGACTGGTACAGCCACTGTAGAGAACAAAATGGAGTTTCCTCAAAAAACTAAAAATGGAACTCCCATTTGACCCAGTGATCCCACTTCTAGGAATATAGCCCAAGAAACTAGAAACACCAATCAGAAAGGACATATGCACCCCTATGTTCATAGCAGCACAATTTACCATAGCTAAGATCTGGAAACAGCCTAAGTGCCCATCAGCAGATGAGTGGATTAGAAAACTGTGGTACATCTGCACAATGGAATACTATGCTGCAGTAAAAAAGGAGTTCTTCCCATTTGCAACAGTATGGATGGAACTGGAAAGCATTATGCTAAGTGAAATAAGCCAGTCAGAGAAGGATAAATACCACATGATCTCATCATTTGTGGAATATAAAGAACAACATAAACTGATGAACAAGGACAGATCCAGAGACAGAGAGGCATCCATCAGACCCTCAGGCCTTGGACTTATATGCAAGCAGATAGGCCTAACCAATGGACGTGGACAACAGGGGGATGAGGGCATGAGTGGGGAAGACAGTGGGTAACATGGGGATAAGGACACATATATAATAACTTAATCAATAAAAAAATTTAAAAAAAGAATTGTTCATGAAAACATATTAGGTAACTGGTAACTCCAATTTGAAATTCAAGCAACTAAGAAATAGATTGTGATAAAAAAAATTTTTTTAATCATTCCAAAGGGGGGAAAAACAGTTAAAATTGAACTTAAAGTAAGTTATATGTATCCACTTGGAGCTTAGTTTAACAAAATATGATTTATGTGCAAAGCATTTCTGCTACATAATTTATGAAGCAAAAATGTGCAGTATTGTCAGCATGTGGTGACTTGGTTTGGAAAAAAGGATTTAAGCATAATAATTCAGCATCTAGTTTATGCTGTATGTGATGAAATATGTCTCCCCTGTGCCCCTCCCATGCTCAGCACTCAACCCCCTACACAGACACACTCTCACATCTTACACATTTTCTCTATTGCCTTCATTATTCACTGTTTTTGACCTTCAAAAAGTAATGGCCTCTTACTATGCACTTTTCTGTCACGCAACTCAAATGGGGTGCAGTACACGTCACCTAAAGTCAGTAACTGCTGGGACCAGTTCGTTTTTATTTATTTATTTTCAAATCCAAGCTTCCTCGGGTCCTTTGTGAACGAGATAGAAGAGAGACAATGGGCTCTGACACCCTGGTTTCATTACTGTAGACATGCATGGCCTCCTGTACAATTTGCTTATTGATCTCAGTAATAAAGACCAGAAAATTACATCCTCTCTTGTCTGTAGCACTTTGAATCACAGGTTGCCCAACCCCTGTCACTTTCAACAACTTGCCTGTGACTGATAACGGGTTCATGGAGAAACTGAAATGATGGTCACCTTTCTGTTTAACCCAGTATATCACTTACGTTAAATATGGTTAACATTACTCCAGACAGCTGTGCTCCTCCTTCCAATCAGTTCCAATCGCCCTCCTCCTCAACTATTAGCACTTTTATGAGGTTTTAATAACATCTTTTTTGAAGAAAATTATGCCGGATATTTCTTTCTCTAAAATTAAGTGCTCAAAAACACAAACAATTAAAATGAAAGTCAAGTCAGACAGAAAGCATTAAAAGAAGAAATACAGTTTATACCCAAAAGCCATCTGAAAGCTGACACTGGATGTATTCTTTTCTAAAGCAAACATTTAAATATCCAAGGTTTTCCATTAATTTATGCCATTGAATCCCCAAGATTAAATTCAGACTGATGCTGGTCTTCAGAAGCGGACTCTCATTCTAAATCACATGATCCTCCAGGAAGCTGAATGTTTAAATGGACGGAACTAACAGTGATTTCTCCGGCAAACAAAATAACTGTGCCTGAAAGTGTGGAATTCAGTGAATGAGAGCATATTTATGAAACTGATAAGGTTGAAAGTCAAAACTGTATCTGGGTCCACTCTTTTCATTACATGTGGAATAATGACAGAAATTGCAATGTGCAATTTTAATGCCAATTTTGCTTGAAACCAGAGAAATCATCTCGAATAAATTTTTTTTAGACTCCCTGAACTTCAACTTCCTCCTCCAAATCTGAGGGTTTTATGATACCTTAGATGCCTTAGGAGTTCTAACTTTCTGTGTTTTAGTGACTAGATAATCTCTGAGGCCCATCTTAATTCCAACATTTGAAAATAATTCTTACAGATTTCAGTGAGCTAAGATAAGCTTCAAATTTACACTCACATCTATTTATGTAATTATTCATGCAAATTTAAATGCGTTACTTCTGCCCATGTGATCTTAAATTGGGATATT
>PVJC01008817.1:0-47457 GCA_004026665.1 Murina feae | reverse complement strand
CTCCAACCCTGCCGCCTCTTTCCCATCACGGGTCCTGGGTCCTGCGCTGTCCCGCCCTGCAGCCGCTCTGTGCACTCGGGAGGTCCCTCAGCCTGGCCTGTGCCCTCTCGCAGTCTGGGACCCCTCAGGGGATGTCCACCTGCTGGCGTGCCTGACCAGGCTGGGTGACAGGCTTTAAGGCTGCCCACAGCTCCCATTGACCCAATGTCCCAGCAAGGCTGGCTGGACGCAGGTTTCTGTGATTTATCTCCTATAATTGATACTGTTCCTTGAAGGCCTGGGGTTATCTTCTATAATTGATACACTGTTCCTTTAAGGCGGCCTTCTAACTAACGAAGCCTCATCTGCCTCACCTCGCAGCCTCTATAATGAAACAATTGTTACTTTTACTGGTTAGGCCCAGGCTGCTGTGTCCTTCAGCTCCCGAGGATTCTATGATTGTTACATTGTTTCAAATGTTTCAAATCTGTGTTTCGCTAGAGCCAGTTTAAGTGGAGAGGTCGCAGCTTCACTTTCGCTCCTGCCGCAATGGAAACTGCCCTTTACTCAGGTCCGGGAGTGGCGGCCTCCATGTTGGCTGGGCTAATTTGCATACAGCCACTCTGATTGGCTGGTGGGCATGGCTTACCCTGTCTCAGAGAAACGGTTAATTTTAATATTTCGCTTTTATTAGTTTAGATAGGAATATATAGGATAGAGGACTGGTGCATGGGTGGAGGCCGGCTGGTTTGTCCTGCTGGGTGTCCCAGATCAGGGTGGGGTTCCAGCTGGGGTGCCTGGCCAGCCTAGGTGAGGGGCTGAGGGCTGTTTTCATACTGGCCACATCCCCTTCAGGGAGTGGGGTCCTACTGGGGTGCCTGGCCAGCCTGGGTGAGGGGCTGATGGCTGTTTACATGCTGGCCACAGCCCCTGAAGGGTAGGGCTCCCTTCTTGGATGCCTGGCCAGCCTGAGTAAGGGACTGATGACTGTTTGAAAGCTGGCCACAGCCCATTCAGGGTGGGAGGTCCTGCTGGGGTATCTGGACAGCCTGGGTGAGGGGCTGATGGCTGTTTGCAGACTGGCCACAGCTCCCACTGATGCAATGTCTCTGGAAGCATGTATCTGGGGTTTATTTATCTTCTATAATTGAAACTTTGTTGCCTTGAGTGGAGGCCACAGATGGCCTAGGCAGTCAGTTTCCTCCATTGCTGGTGCGAGGAAGCCTCCTGTTTGCTCTAGCTCCATGGCTTTCGGCCATCATTGTGGCTGGATTAATTTGAATATAGTGGCTCTGATTGGCTGGTGGGCGTGACTTATCTGGTGGGCATAGCTTATGTGTCCCAGATTAATGCCTAATTTGCATATTACTCTTTTATTAGATTAAAAGCCTAAGTGATCATTATGATGGTTGACCAGTTGCTGTGATGCACACTTACTACCAGGAGGCAGGTGCTCAATACAGGAGCTGTCCCCTGGTGGTCAGTGTGCTCCCACAGCTGGTTCTACAGTCCCTCCCCTGTGGTCCCTTTCCCCTGCCACCTGGCCCTGATCAGCCCCAATGGGGACTGAGCAAGATGGCCCCAATCTGCCCTGATCCCTCACCATGCTGAGGAACCCCACCTGTGCACGAATTTATGCACTGGGCTTTTTTATCTTATCGAATAAAAGCATAATATTGTAACTGACCATTTCTTCGGGATGTCTAAGCCACACCCATCAGCCAATCAGAGCAGCTGTATGCAAATTAACCCAGCCAAGATGGAGGCCAGCAGTCATGGAGCTGAGTAAACAGGCAGCTTCAGTTGTACCAGGAGTAAAACTGTTTGCCAGCTGCTGGGTTTCTCCTGGCTCCAGGCAACAACATATTTGCAACATTGTCTCAATTATAGAAGCCTTGGAGTTGAAGCAGACAGGAGGCTTCGTTACCTGCCTAGGCTCGGCTGAAAGGAATAGTGTATCAATTATAGAAGATAAATAAAACCCAGGAACCTGCTTCCAGCCAGCCTTGCTGGGACATTGGGTCAATGGGAGCTGTGGGCAGCCTGAAAGCCTAAAAACGCCCTTCAGCCCATCACCAAGGCTGGCCACACCCCAATGGGGTGACGGATCCCACTGGGGGGCTTGGCTAGCCTGCAGACAGCCATCAACACCTTACCCAGGCTGGTCAAGTACCCCAGTAGGGACCCAAAACCTAAAGGGACTGTGGGCAGCCTGAAAGTCGGAAAACAGCCCTCAGGCCCACATCCAGGCTGGCCACACCCCAATGGGATGAGGGATCCCACTGGGGGGCTTGGCCAGCCTGCAAACAGCCATTAGCCCCTCACCCAGTCTGGCCAGGCACGCCAGCAGGTGGGCATCCCCAGAGGGGTCTCAGACTGTGAGAGGGCACAAGCCGGGCTGAGGGACCTCCTGAGTGCACAAATTTTTGTGCACTGGGCCCTTAGTGTTATAATAATATGTATTTTAATATGTTTTTGTTAAATGACTGAAATTATTTAATAATATGAAAACAATTAAGTTCAACTTTTTTTCTTTTTAACATGGCATTAAAGATGCATTATCCTGGAAAGGTTTATGGATAAATGAGCTCCCTTGCTTCGAAATGGCATCAAACACCCAGGTATTTAAGTGTTGTGTGTGGACTATGTATGGTCTTTGCTACACTGTTTCAGATGTTTGACCTTGTACACATTGAGTTAGACCCACACAAGTTTCAGGATTACATTGATCTTCTATCTTTACTTCTCCCTATTACCAATGCTTTTTATCCCTGAAAGAATTATTGCAAATGCTATATTGCTTAGGAAGAAGGAAGGGAGGGAGGGAGAGAGAGAGAAAGAGAGAGGGAGAGGGAGAGAATAAAGAAAAGAAGGGAAGAAAGAAGAAAAAGTAATGAACGAGAAACCTGACATTGAATAGGTTAACAATGTATACTCTAAATTAATTAATATGATAAAATTTTGAATGGAAAAGGAAAAAATAATAGTTTGACTTTAAGAGTTTTATTAAGACTCCCCCTTCTTCTGCTCTTTTCTCTCTTAAGCCCTTCCAAATTTTCAATATTCAATTCATCAACAGGAGACATTTTCAATGTCCAGAGTCATCAAAATAGCCTCCCTGGCACTATTTAGATGAAATTTTGCAAAGAGACAAAAAAAACTTATTAGCATCATTCTATTTATACTTGATTAAAAATCAAGTAATATGGGAGATTATTCTGTGTATATGACAACTAGTCTAAAAATGAAAAAGATAGAGAGGCAGTTCTTGAGGGAGATATACCACTTTGAATTTTCCTTTAATATTCTATTGGGATTTAACTTCTGATTTACATGAAAAGAAATTGTGTTGTGAGATATTACATGGACTTAAGAAACCCTCATTTAGTGATTTCACATTTATATCACCTACATGTAAAATATTAAGCTTAAATACAAACGAAGCAATCAAAAATGTATTATTGAAGAGCTTAACCCCATATTTTATTTATTTATTCAATCTTTTATTTCTATTGTAAGCAAAGATTTCTTCTTTCTCTTGCAGCCAAAATGCAAAGGCAGAAAAGGTGGTAGAAGTGGCCAAGACAGAATACCTACAGAAGGAAGAACATAAAAGGAAGTAAGGTGAGATAAGTGAGATTAGGTGATGTGGTGATGATGGAGCAGGATGAAAAATCATGGACATGGAAAATCAGAGGATGTACATTGGCAGCACACACAGATCTCTGCCCAATTGTCATTTAAACCTTTCTCCTGTCCTTTGCTTGAAGCAATCTTATTATCAACAAATGACTTCCCGTTTCATCTATTTTGTTGAGCTGCAATACAAAATAGCTTCTATGCATATATGGACATAGACAATAGAGTGATGAAGGCCTGTGGGGGGGAGGGGGGTGTAGGGAGGAGGGAGTCAATGGGCAAAATAACAAAAGGGGACATCTGTAATACTTTCAATAATAAATTAAAAAATCAAGCTGTAAAAAAATACAGCTTCTAGTACATGATTTAGCATATTTTTTACTCTTAACACTATATATATATATATATATATATATATATATATATATATATATATCCTGTCTTATACCAGACCATTTCTGTTTTCACACAATGTACTCTGTTATCACAATCCATGCACTCTGTGTATATCGTACCCTACATTTGGTAGCATATGGCATACTGGGAACATAAAATATGTTCATAAACAACATGGTACATGAACAAAGTAGCAGTTCATACACAATCTTAAAGATTAATCCAGTAAAGAGCATTAAATTACAAATTGTTATCTATACTAATAAAGAGCTAATATGCTAATCCTATCTAATAAAAGAGTAATAAGCAAATTAGGCGTCACACCATGACAAATATGGCTGCTCCCATGGCCACAAGATGGCAGTGCCCAAAGCCACAAGATGGCGGTGCCCAGTCAGGCTCAGCGTCACCACTTAAGTGGTCAGGCCTGTTAGCCAGGCAGGTGGTGGGGGAGGCAGGAGGCCTGAGAGGTGGAACAGTTGATCAGAGGGCGCTGGGGGTCCCCTACCTTCACCAGAGGCCTCAGGCATGAGCAAGGGTGGAACTGGTGATCGGAGGGATATGAGGGTGCCCTGCCCAGGCATAAGGCCTGGGCCAGAGGCCTCAGGCCTGGGCAGGGGCAGATCCGGCAAACTCAGGGCATGGGTTCCTCAGAGCCAGCAATTGAAGGGGCAAGGTCGGAGCCTGTGATCACAGGGGTCTGGATACCAGTGGAGCCAGCAAAGCAGGGGCCTGGGGGTCCCCTGTCCAAGCCTGTAGCCTTGGCCAGAGACTGCCAATGGGGCAAGGGCAGAGCCAGTGATGGCAGAGGGCAGGATCAGAGCCAGTGATTGCAAAAGGCTGGGCTCTGTGAAGCCAGCTATCAGAGAGGTTTGGGGGTCCCATACATAGTCCTGTACCCTCAGGCAGAGGTTACAGGCCTGGGCAGGGGTAGAGCTGGGATTGGAGGGGCAGAGGTGGAGCCGGTGATTGGAATGAAGTACAGAGGAAACACCTTTTCTTACCCTTCATTGGTTAAGCTCCCTGTATGCCACTGCTAATATTCTTAGTGACTTGGGTAATTAGAATCCAAAAAGGTGATCTAGAGTTTTTCCACCACACTCCTGGAGAAAAAAAATGAAGGTCCACTGTTGGAAGGCTAAGATATGTCATATCCTGCCCTAACCAGTTTGGCTCAGTGCATAATGCCTCAGCCTGCTGACTGCAGGGTCTGGGTTCAATTCTGACCAAAGGCATGTACCTAGGTTGCAGGCTCCTCCCTGGCCAGGGCCCAGGTCAGGACATATGCAGGAGGCAATCAAACAAAGTGTTCCTCTCACTTTGATGTTTCTCTCCATTTTTCCCTTCTCTTCCACATTCTCTAAAAATCAATGGAAATATATCCTCAGGTGAGGATAAAAAAGAAGAAAGAAATAAATGTCATATCCTATGAAAGACACATGTTAAAAATGCCTAAAGAAAGTTGTCATTTTTTCATGGTGAAGGGGCTGGAGTCCATGCTGATGAAAACACCTTGGTGGCTATGGTGACTGGCAGTGACTGCAGCAGTGGGGTGATGGGGCTGGTGGCTTCCCTTGATTAGCCTGGTTGCCTCCCACATAGGGAGGCCAGACTGTGGCTTAGACCCACTCCCCAAGGAAATCAGGGAGCAGGCTAAGCCATCAGTAGAACACCCCCTGAGGGCTCCCAATATTGAGAGGGGGCAGGCTGGGGTGAGGAAACACCCCCCACAATGCATGAATTTTGTTTACTGGGCCCTTAGTAGTCTATATGCTGTAATGGTAACAACTAGGTCATTAGCATATTAGCTAGAGTGTTGTTCCAGAGATGAGGTGGAAGCAGGGAGATGCCTGGAGGAGACGGGACCATTTTGTGCCGGGGAGGACAAGGGTGAGAGCACACAGTGCCCCCCTCACCATTCCTTCACCACCCACCACTCACACTCTGAGTACCCCTCGGCCCACCTGCCAGAGGAAGGAGCACAGCGAAGCAGGAAAGAGGCTTCCATGCTCTCCTCTGGTCCATGATGGGGTGGAGCCACCATGTTGCTCCAGAGACAGGGCAGAAATGAGGAGGCACCCAGGGAAGGCGGGACCAGCCCAAGGCAACTTGAGGGACTGAGGGTAGGGCTTGAAGTGGCTAGAGAAGGCCAGAGCATTTGGGGATTGGGCCAGGCATGCTGGAATTCTGCATGGACAGGTTTGATGTCAAGGCAAGGCTGCAGGTGGGTGAGCTGTGCTGTGCAATTTTGAATTGCACGCTGGGCTCCTAGTGATTATATAAAAACATTTAAATTAATCCAGTGGCATTCTTTAAACAAGGGAAAATTATCAAAAATTGAAAAATGTAAGTTTTTATGCATAGTCAAAGATGGTTTTTACTAAGGAACTAGAGACCCAATGCATGAAGATTTGTGCGAGAATGAGCCTGCCTTCCCCTGGCTGCCAGGACTGCCTCTGTTCTGGCCAGAGCCGCCTTTCTGCCTTCCTTCTAGCCTAGAGCTGTCTTTCTCCTTTGCTCCAGCCTGGAGCAGCCTTTCCGCCTTCCCACGCCGCCCAGAGGCCCGGAGCGGGTGGGGTGGTGAAGAACACCTGTGTCGTCACCATGGTTAGGCACTTGTGTGTGCAAATTAACTTGACATCTTTGTTGGGTTAATTTGCATACTTATTCCTGATTGGCTGGCAGGAGTCATGAAGGTATGGTCAATTTGCATCTTTCTCTTTTATTAGTGTAAATATTATCAAGTTATATATAATGACAGTATTTGATTTCCATTCTGTTCTAAAGATCTCTCTCAATCCTCTGTTGACTTTATTAATTGCTTCTGTGAAATGTAAGCAGGGGTTTAATAGGTTACTATACTGGAAGGTGTTTTTCAAAGTGATTCTGTACTTGTACATCTCAATGCATCTTGAATTTGTGTTTATTAGTTTGGAGTTCTATGTGCATGTCTCTTTCTGATTAGATTGGAATGTGTCCGGTGTTTAAACTGTTCTAAATCATAACTGGCCTTATACAATATCTAAAAATAAAATCGGAAAATCAAATAAATTTCTAACTCATTATTCTAAGAAAAAAGTGATTTATTTTTAAAGGAGAAGCAACTCAAAATAGTCATTTATTGTGTTCTATCTTTTTATAAAGCATGACTTTGATATGACTTAACTGGATATATCACTAAAGATATTTACTCATAATATATGGTTTTTCCCTAAATTCCTTCCATTTAAGGACAGTTCCAATGTCTTTGTGTTCTTCTTTGTTGGATTTATCACTTTTTTCCTTTAGTTTCTCTTTTGCCTCCCATTCTAATATTTTTCATAAGCTTGACTATGTTTTGTATTGACTATAGGGTACTGAATGCTCAAAATTGCCCATCTTCTTCAAGTTACTTGAAGGCACAATGTAAGATATGTAAGCAAAGATAATAATAACGTCATAAGAATTGTGGCATAAACTTATAATAGCTTGCATAATAAGCTATGGCATAAGATTTGTCTGGGGAATTCCTCTAAGTCTTAAATTCTAGCATAACAGAGATATGATATACTCCCTAAAATATATTTTTCACTTAAACCTCAGAAATTTCCTTTGCTTGATTTCTCTCTTTCTCTCTCTGTTTCTCTCTCTCTCTCTCTCTCTCTCTCTCTCTCTCTCTCTCTCTCTTTTTGATAGCACAATCCATTTTCATTTACAAATTTAAAATTCATGGTCTTAAATAGTCATTATTTGTCCTTCACTAAATGAATCATGATGTCTTTCTTTTTTCATGCTTAGATTGCAAGAGAATTCACAGAGGGAACAGTGAAAAAGAAAGATGGACTAGTCCAGCAGGTTTGGCTCAGCAGTTTAGTGTTATCGCATGCACCAAGAGATCACCAGTTAGATTCCCAGTCAGTGCACATTCCCGGGTTGTGGGCTCCATCCCCATTAGGAGACCGCTGGTCAGTGTTGATGTATCTCTCTCATCAATGCTTTCATCTCTCTCTCCCTCTCCTCTCTTCTCTCTCTAAAATAAAGAAAAACATTTTTAAAAAGGAAAAGTGGATTAATGGGGGCAGGGAGAGAAGGGATCATCATTCAACAGAGTGGCAGAAATATGCCAGAACCATTCAGCATATCACCAAGTGGCAACATCAAATCTCAGCTATCTAAGCCAGTATCTCTATAGTCTAGCTTTGAGTTGAGTTTTCAAGAATAGATAGGACTTCATCTATACTTAAAATCCTCTAGTCCTGAGATTTATGATGGATTTCTAGGTAATTTATTTTTTGAAAAACATTTGCATCTATTTCTCATAATTGAAGTTGACATATACATTTAAATCTGAGCATAACATGTATAAGAATGTGCAGTTAGAATTAAAAAAAAAAAAAAGGTCAATTAGGCCAATGACACTATAGCTTTAGCCATACCTAGTACAGCCACTCATGTATTTATTCAAAAATATTTATTGAGCCCTAACCGGTTTGGCTCGATGGATAGAGCATCAGCCTGTGGACTGAAGGGTCTCAGGTTTGATTCCAGTCAAGGACATGTATCTTGGTTGCAGGCACATCCCCAGTAGGAGGTGTGCAGGAGGCAGCCGATCAATGTTTCTCTCTCATCGATGTTTCTAACTCTCTATTGCTCTCCCTTCTTCTGTAAAAAATCAATAAAATATATTAAAAAAAATATATATATATATATATATATATATATATATATATATATATATATATATATATGGTGCTTTCACACACACAAGCCATTTACTCTATCGTATGACTAAAGCAAAAATCTTTCTAAAAAGATTTTAGAGTTCTGTATAAAAGAAAAGTGTAAGTGTAGTAGATTTTATCAATAGTCTCAATTCTTCCTCCCTTATCTATATACTTCAGTACGTGAATTTGACTTTGGGGTTCGCCATGTGGCATGTTTGCACAATGTGATGTTAGCACATGTATGAAATATCTCCTGCAGGGAGGACAACCTGCTGCACTTGGTTCTGTCTATCACTAAGGCAGAGGCACAATGCTTTAATTTTTAAGAAGCAAGCGATGTCATGAAGAATGTTGCTTCAACTCATTCCACTGGTGAACCTTGGAGTTTTGAGAGGGTGAAAGGAGTGAAAAGAAGTCTCTGTGGCTAATACACATTGTAGTGCGAGAAGCTCTATCAGTTAGCCTTTATAATCCAGACAAAGCATTATCTGCAGGTTCTGAATGTTTTTGGAATCTGTGGCTAGCTCCAGTAAGATAACATGAGCATTCTCTAAGGTTTTTCTCTTCTTTAAATGCTTACTAATGGAGGTATGCAAATAATGAAACATGGCTAGTAATAACAGGTACACATACAGTATGTGCTATCCATCCTGAATGGAAGGCTATATGATCTACATACTCATGAATTTAATGCACTTTTCCTATTAAGTGGAAGTTTCTATGAAAAGATGACCCCAAGCAATATTGAAGGTACCAGTAGATAGCTCATAATCACTACTGACTCCTCCTATTTGACTTTCTTATATTCTACAGATTCACACAATATTTCCTGTGATTAGTTGACTAAGATGAAAAAATACAGATGCTATTATATGATATGCTTTTACCTGAGCAAGGCAGAATTCTTATAGCACATCCTATTCCCCATAAGCAAAGAAAAGAAAAGTTCCAAGTTGGCAAAATCTATGGTAGTACATCTAGATATCTCCTCCACTTTGAGGTAAAGAAACACACAAATCCTTAAATAATGGCTCATATATGGCTGGAGTCAGAGACATGAAAGGAGCAATAGTAGAAAATTCTCAGTAAAATTTAGGGGAAGAGCTATGTTGTAAACTGAATTTCATCTTCTCAAAAGAGGCTGAAGTAATACCTACGAGTACGTGTTGACTGTATTGGAATCAAGGTCTTTGCAAATGACCAAGTAAAAACAAAGTCAATAGAGTGGGCCCTAATCTAATAGGACTGGTATCTGCAAGCCAAAAATTGTCAACAAATCACCAGAAACTAGGAGGAGAGGTATGGAAAAGATTTTCCCTTATAGCCCTTCAAAGGAACAGCCCTGCTGACATCTTGATCTCATACTTCTAGCATATAGAAGTGTATGATAGTAAGTGTCTATAAAAGCCATCCATGTTGCAGTGCTTTTCTAGAACAGTTCTAGGAAACTAAAACAATGTGTATGGATGTACCTCCCATGGTATGATTATATTTATGTCCATATACATGTTTAAGAGACCAACATTGTACAGAAAGTTACAGATAATTACAAACATAACTTTTTATATCTTTGTACATATGTTGACTTTTTGTTTGGTTCAGCTTCAGTATTTAATCAATAGAGTTAAGAAAAAAAAAGGGGGGGTGGGAGATGATGCATAGACTTTCCTTCCCTAAAGCTGAATTGGCTACTGGTAAATGCTCTGTATGACTATAAAGATCAATACTGAGCCCCCAAAATGGCACCATAATCTAGAGATACAAGCCTGTCAGTTGGTGGTAGTTTTATACGTTGAATCTCCTTCTATTATGGACAAGAGCAATACTTTATCTATATTCAAATATTTATTGTGGCAATAGATTTACTTTGCCGGTTACTTTTGGTGGAGCTATATCCTGTTGAATGCTTTATTCATCATTAGAAACCCTACAAAAATGTTGTAGTGTAAGAGATAAGTTAATTTCCTGAGGCTCACAGACATCTCTGGTCTGCTCATTTGCTCTGATACCACAAGTAGCAGATGGTAGAAGGTCTTATTTCAGATTCAGTGTTAAGGTCAGCTGGGAATCAACTTGCTCAGTAGGATTGTACAGTATCTTATCGCCCGGACAATATTTAAAGAATACTCCTCCTTTAAAAAGCGAAGCTTATATTCACCCACAGATGTCCTTGCCTTTCTAAAACCACCTGTAGCCAGATTACGGGCATATGCCATAGATCCATCAGTGAGACACGTCGACTTATTTTTTTATTGTTTAAAGTATTACATATGTCTTCTTTTTCCCAATTGACCCCTCCCCCAACACTCCCACCCCCAAGGACAAGCCCTCACTGCCCCAGTGTCCATGTCCATTGGTTATGCTAATATGCATGCCACAAGTCCTTTGGTTGCTCTCTTACTCCCCACTCCCCCGCCTTCCCTCTGAGGTTGGACAGTCTGATCAGTGTTTCTTAGACTCTGGATCTGTTTTTGTTCATCAGTTTCTGTTGTTTGCTATATTCCACAAATGAGTGAGATTTATCTCTGATTGGCTTATTTCACTTAGCATAATGCTCTCCAGGTCCATCCATGCTATTGCAAATGGTAAAAGTTTCTTCTTTTTTATAGCAGCATAGTATTCCATTGTATAGATGTACCACAGTTTTTTAATCCACTCATCTCCTGATGGGCACTTAGGCTTTGTTTCCAAATCTTAGCTATTATAAATTGTGCTGTTTACACCATACACAAAAATAAAATGAAAATGGTTAAAGGACTTAAATGTAAGAAGGGAAGCCATAAAAATCTTAGAAAACACCACAGACAGCAAAATATCAGACATTCTGAAACAGGAATTTTAGGGGCATATAGGCAGGCTTAGGGAATTTTTAGAATTGGGGCCCATAAAAAATCACAGGGCTACAGACCGGGAGAAGGGACATCTCCATAACACAAGGAAGCCAGGTGCAGTTACAGCTCCATAAGAAAAGGGAGCAGCAACAGGTATACCAGTATTTCCATAACACAAGGAAGCCAGGTGCAGAGGGCAGTAACAGTTGCATTTACATAAGATAAGGGACCTGGAAGTAGCCAAAGGGGTCTATATTTACAAAATAAGGAAGAAGGAAGAAAGCCCAGAAAGAAAGGACAATGAGGGAGCAGGGCATCACATGTCCCATGTGTATTTGACCTTTGAGTTCAGGAGTTACTATAGTAACCAGTCTAAGGGAATAATAACCAATCAGAGGGGATATCAAGGCACCTAGATCTGCAGGCTTTATAAGCCATAGGGAAAAAGAATTCAGTGGGATTCTTTCCCCCTCCCCATGAGGGAGTCCATTTTGTGGGACTCTTTCCCTCTCCCCAAGTTGGAGTCTGTACTTGTTCTTCAGTAAATCGCCACCTTTGCTATACTATCCTCTGTTCATGGATTCATTCTTTGACTCCAGTGAACAATGAATCTGGGTTCCAGCCCAAAAATTCTGTATCAATATGATGTAGCAATATCTTTACCAATACAGCTCCTAGGGCAATGGAAACTAAAGAGAAAATAAACAAATGGATTACATCAAAATAAAAAGCTCTGCACAGCAAAGGAAACCATCCACAAAACAACAAGAAAGCCCTCTGTATGGGAGAACATATTTACCAGTGTTAACTCCTATAAGGTTTAATCTCCAACATTTATAAGGAACTCATACAATGTAACAAAAGGAAGATAAACAATTCAATCAAAAAAATGGGCAAAAGACCTAGATAGACATTTTTTGAAACAGGGCATACAAAAGACTGAGAGCCATATGAAAACATGCTCAAAGTCACTAATCATCCGAGAGATGCAAATCAAAACAACAATGAGGTACCATCTCACACCTGTCAGAATGGATACCATAAACAAATCAACGAATGACAAGTGCTGGAGAGGATGTGGCGAAAAAGGATCTCTCCTGCACTGTTGGTGGGAATGCAGACTGATGGAAAAAAGTATGGAGATTCCTCAGAAAATGAAAAATGGAACTCCCATTTGACCCAGTAATCCCACTTCTGAGAATATATTCCAAGAAACCAGAAACATCTATCAGAAAGAACATAATGTACTCCTATGTTCATGGAGACATGTTGATTTTTGACAACATATCAGAATCTAGTAATTCAAATACACAAAGTGGAATAAAATCTATTATGACAAGAATGGGACAAGCAGCAGAATCAATAGTAATTTCTATAGATAGCACTGGGCATACCTCCACTACAGGCCCCAGGGCTCTGCATTTTCTATAGAAGAATAGCTAATCTCTGTTGAGAATGCCAAGGAGGGAAGCATAGATTTACTAATTCTGTGCAATCTTTGTTCCTTTTCTTTATCTCATCAGATCTTTGATACTTAGGAAACATTTTTAGAAGTGAGACTATGCTATGTATCCCAAAAGTTTCATCTTGTCACTATTACCTTTCACTTAACCTTGCCTATCATGATTACCACTATCAAGGGAAAACAGCATGTTTGATATTATAGCTAAGAAAATAATTCTGAATTTGATACTGATTATGGCATTGATAAAAATTTCATTAACTCTAGCAAATAGTCTAAATCTATAAGTCAATTCTGCCAACAAGTGAAGCAGTAGAGCATAATGTCTAAAAGAATGGGTTCTGGAACCAAACAGCCCAGGTTCAAGTTCTACTTTTATCTCTAAACTATAGGGCCAGTGCACAAAAATTTGTGCACTTGCGGGGAGGCGGGGAGGGTCCCTCAGTCCAGCCTGTGCCCTCTTGCAGTCTGGGACCCCTCAGGGGATGTCCACCTGCTGGCATGCCTGGCCAGCCTGAGTGAGGAACTGATGGCTGTTTTCAGGCTGCTCACATCCCCTTCAGGGTTTGGGTTCCTACTGGGGTGCCTGGCCAGCCTGGGTGAGGGGCAGAGGGCTGTTTCAGGCTGCCCACATCCCCTTCAGGGTTCAAGTCCCTACTGGAGTACCTGGCCAGCCTGGATGAGGGGCAGAGGGCTGTTTTCAGGCTGCCCACAGCACCTTCAGGGTTCGGGTCCCTACAGGGATGCCTGGCTGGAAGCAGGTATCTGGGATTTATTCAACTTCTATAATTGAAACTTTGTTGCCTTGGTCCCTTGCTTGAAGCCTGGGTTGGCCCTGGCAATCCAAGGTCCCAGCCCGGCAGGTATCTGGGGTTTATCTTCTATAATTGAAACTTTGTAGCCTTGAGTAGAGCTCAGGGCCCACAGCACCCTGGCTTCCTCCATTGCCCGGGGCAGCTCCAGCTCCCTGGCTTCCACGCCATCTTAGCTGAATTAATTTGCATATTTGCTCCTGATTAGCTGGTGGGCGTGGCTGGTGGGTGTAACAGAGCGAAGGCTAATTTGCATATACTCTTTTATTAGATTAGATTATTTTGTTACTTTTACAAAATTTCTTGTTCCTCAATATTCCCATTTCTGAAATAGGGATAATAATAATTATATTAACATTATTGAATGTTAATAAGATAAAATGAAAAAATACCTGTAACATTTTCAAGAAATGTCTAATTCATAATAAGCAATCTATGCTATTTAAATTAATAACTCATGTAAATAAATGCATTAAAGTGTTTCTAAAGGAAAAAAATCATATTATACTAGTTTATCTTATGTCTTAAAAAGTCAGCTATTTTTTCCTGCTAAACCGTTTTGTATCAGTATCAATTTAGTCACTTAATTTGCATAAAAATGGAGTATAAGCACCATCTCTTGCTTTCCAATCGTGGAAATGTATTCATGTGAGCAGAGGTATCCCAACATTAGTTAGGGTTAACTCCCTTATTCCACTATCAATAAAAAGGAGAAACAGAAAAATGCCATCTGTCCATATGACAAGTCCAAAATCAGACACCTGCATAGCAAATATGTGCGTAGCAGCAAGTACCACATATGCTCTATATTTAGTACAAACCATATGCTCCATGATTTACTTAAGTTGAATTGGGAGGACGATCCACTATAGAAAAAGTCCACAGAGCAATTAAGGAGCAACATGTTTTGCTGCTCTCATCTCATCTTCCCTCCTTTAGTCCCAGATGTTACCAGCACTAGAGACATTCGTCAATTTGTTAATTTCTTGTCAGATTGTTAAGGGTTTATGAAGATTTTGACCCATTTTGCTACACTTGTTTTGGCATCAGGATTAATTTAATTATAACTGCCTTGGGGACAAAAGAAACACAGTAGGGTATCATGTTATATTTGAATGGCTTAATACTTTTACCAGACACTCCAAGCGTTTGGGATTCCCAGTCAAGAGTGTGATTGCTCTGGAGAAAAGAAGTAAAGAAAGCTACCAGCCATCTGCATTTCCTAAATGACATTGCTTGATTGATTATCCCTTTTATCTCTAAAGGGAAGTTCCTTGACTTCCAATAGCTCTAGTATTTTATCCAAGTGCTTTAATTTGTATTATAATCCTATGTTTTAAAAGTTGTCACTTAATATTTAGAAAGTTTAAAAAATAATAAATTTCTAGCCCAGGTCATTAGTAGAATCCTTCTCATAAAATGTGATTCATTTTTTCAAATGTATTTGAAAGAAAACAGTATGGTGTATGTTTTGCTTTAATTTTTTCCGTCTCCAACATATTTTAATTCCATGATGTTTAAAACATGAGTTCTTTGAGTCTGGGTTTCCTCATCTATTATCGGGAACACTTTATGTTCACACTAGTAGATAATATTATAATATAAATTAAATAGAATGATTTGTATAGAAGTGTTTTCAATATTGTGGTGGAGATACTATATTGAGATTGCTATTTTTTATATATCTTGTGTCATCTACTCACTAGTCTCCAATTTCTACACAAATAGGAGATATGATGTAAATACTATAAGATTCGCATAGATACTTCTAATGCAGATTTGAGGCCCACTAAGCACTACTTACATCCATCTTCACTTGAATAAACTTCTACCTAATTAAATACTTTATGTAAATGAAAGCTTCCATGTGCAAAATGCAAAGCTCAAGCAAAAGAATGAACAGTTGTCACTTTATTTGGAAGATAAAAAAAATACAAATACACTCAAGCCGTGTCTTATTCAGACAGGCAGCATCAGAATCACCTGGGAACTTCAAAACCCTGCAAATCCTCAATCTCTATATCTGACTGAGTGAAACAAAATGTCAGAGAGGGGAATATAGGGCCAAATAATATATTGGAACATGTATATTAAAGTTGAGATTTACTACACCAAATAAGAATGGTATGTTGGAAATAATTGCTTGTGATTAGATAGAATCTCCTTCAGGAGTTTGGGTATGAAGACCAACATTATTCCTGAAGAACAAGTTAGTTACTGTACTTTAACGAAGGAATGCACTGAAGTCCATGTGAAAAACATCCCATCATAGTCTTAATTTTCTGGTGCAGCACAGTCCAATAGAACTTCCCACAATGATAGAAGCATGCCCTGTCTGTGCTGTCAAAAGGAATTGTGGCTAATGTAGCTGAAAAACTCAACTTGTAATGTTATTTAATTGTAAATAATTTCAATAAAATAGCCACAGGTGGCTGGTGGCTACCATATTAGGCAGCACAGCTCTAGCAGCTATTATAGAAGCTATTAGTTATTATATAACAATTTTCAACATTACACGAGATGGTATAATTTTTTAAATGGTATGAAGTACGTAAGAAATTAAATCCTAGAGAAAGTGGCATCTGGGCTGAGCTCTGGTGAAGAGATAAAAATTCAGAACACAAACATGGAAAGGATGGAAAGGAGTATAGGAAGACACTGTAATATACTAGAAAATGCTGTTGAAAAGAAGATGTAGCAATTGCCCAAGTTAGTTTGTGTACAAAATATATGCTCTGAAATTACAGAAAATAAGGATAGACATTTTGCTGCATCCAGATATGAAAGCCTGAAGAGTTTCCATTTTAATGAATATTTCAAGCAAAGAAATGACATAATTAAGAAGATGTTGAATTGCACAGGATGCATTAAGTGATGGAAGGAAATAAGAAACAAGGCAGGAGACCCAATAAAATGTAACTTTTGGGCAATGAAAGTACTGGTTAACCACGTTTCAGGTGATCATGTTATGTTTGAATGGCTTAATACTTTCACTAGACACTCCAAGAATTTGGGATTCCCAGTTAAGAGTGTGATTTGAGCACCGAATATAAGTCTAGCATTTGCTAATACACTAATTATCAATATTTACAAAAGTGCCTCCTACTTTAGCAGAAACACACGAGGTATTTGTTTAAAAAGCTGATTTCCAGATCTCTCTTTAGATGCCCTAAGTCAGAATCTCCAAGTATAAGGCCCAAGAATCTATAAAATACTCAGCAACTTTCATGATGATTGTTTAGAGCACAAACATTTTAGAACTACTGGATAAATAACAAATAATAGGAACCTGACTTAGATGGGTTATGTATATAATTAACTAATTGAGAATATTTAATTATTTGAGCACAACATTTACTGGTCCTGGGACTTGCACTGATTTTAACTTCTTTATTTCTCTATTGTACCACCCTCATAAAATGAACAGGTTCCGAGAACAAGCTATGTCAACTTTATAGGCTGTGATATGTCAGATTAAGCCAACTATCACTACAATGTAGTCCAGCATCACTTTCCCCTAAAGCAGCCAGCTAACTTAGGAAAGGACATTGGGTGGCAAACTGTTTAAATCTGGGGTCGCCTAAGACCATCCTGCATATCAGATATTTGCATTATGATTCATAACAGTAGCAACATTACAGTGATGAAGTAGCAACTTCAAAATAATTTTATGGTTGGGTCACAACATGGGGAACTGTATTTAAAGGGCCAGAAGGTTGAGAACCACTGGTTTAAATGATCACATCAGCTTGATACATTACTATGTGGTTGGGCATATTCCTAGTGTGTATTTCCAATGAAATTCAGATCCTCCATTTTGCAGTTGAATTCCTTACCCAACTAGAGGCCCGGTGCATGAAAATTCGTGTGCTCATGGGGTCCCTCAGCCTGGCCTGTGCCCTCTTGCAGTCCAGGAACCCTCAGGGGTTGTTGTCCAACTGATGGCTTAGGTCCGCTGGTGTGGAGCAGGCCTAAGTCACAGTCTGGCTTCCCTCTGAGTGAGGTGACTGGCCGGCCTATCAGAGGATGGCTTAGGTAGCAAGCAACTGGCTCTGCCCCCATTGCGCCACCACTGCCGGTGGCCTGTCTCTGCAGGAGGCAACCCTGGCAAGCCTATCTGGGGGTAGTGAATAACTGGCTCCTCACTGAATCACCCCACCATGGTTGCTGGTAGATTTCCTCTGTGAGAGGCAACCAGGCGGGTGATCAGGGGATGGCTCCGGCCCCCTTTGCCCTGCTGCTGGTCACTGCCCCATCCTATCACTGTCCTCTCCCTCTGCCTGCTGGCACACACATGGGCTGGCCTGTCGCCACCTGCTCACCAGCCCACCCCCTTCCAACTGGTCGTTCTGCATGTTACGCTTTTATTATATAGGATGCTCCTCTTGTAATTGGGATGATCCTTCTCATTAGGAGAATGACTGCGGAATACTCTTCCATACCCCTTACTATGGGCCTTGAAACAGGAACACAAATGCATTTTCAGTTCCTTCTGATTGCACAGTTAGTTAAGAAAATATCATAGCAAGTAATAGTTCCTTGCACTATATTAGCTAGTCAAGGATCTCCCTCTATATATAAAAAAAGGTAATATGCAAATTTGCCCTAACCGGTCTGGTTCAGTGGATAGAGCATTGGCCTGCAGACTGAAAGGTCCCAGGTTCAATTCCGATCAACGGCAGTACCTTGGTTGCAGGCACATCCCTAGTAGGGGGAGTGCAATAAATGGCTGATCGATGTGTCTCTCTCATCGATGTTTCTAACTCTCTATCCTTCTCTCTTCTTCTCTGTAAAAAAATCAATAAAATATATTTTTTAAAAAAAGAGGTAATATGCAAATTAGATTGGGACACCACAATGGGTCACAACCACACAGGAGGAGGTTGCTCGCGCAGGTGAGGCCCGGAGTGGAGATGGAGACAGACACAGGGGGCCTGCCTAAGCTGGCACGGTGGCTCTGTCAGGCTAGAGCAGACACAGGAAGGGGGGCAAAGGGGGTCTGGGGCTGGCCGATCTGCCTCACCAGCTTGGGCAGCCCCAGAGCAGACACAGGAAGGGGAGCCGCGGAGGCCTGGGGCAGAAGTCAAGCATGGGTCCTGGCCACCCACTGCGTGGGTCAGGCCCAACTCCTGCGGCAGCCCATGGGGTGCCTCCTTGCATAGCGAGAGGCTGGGCACCTCCTCGTGTGACTTCAATTGGGCGCTGTGCCTCTGGTTTATAATGAAGATCAATATTTCCCTGTATTTATAGTCCTTGCAGCCAATACAGCTTCCATATGATTGGGAGCATGCTGTTCTACTCCATGAGGAAAGATTCTAAAGGTGATGCTGATGGAGATGAGGTCCATTGTCTCACAGACCTTTATTTTCACTAAACTTAGAGTTAGGATGCAGAAATCACAATGCTGCAGCAGTAAGCCTAGAAGCCACAGCAGTTTCAGTGGCGTGTCAATGGCAGAAGTAAGCAACATGGAAGAAGTCACTTCCTTCTCAGCCACACTGCCCTGACCTGCCCTGGTCATGACCTTCATTTGGAAGGTAACTGACTGCATTAGTAGGACATTCTTCAGGCTTCATTTCACCAGCAGTAAATGCTGATTCCTGCATGTTGAAGTAACTTCTGCTGATATATTGCTTTGATATATGAAATGAGAGCAATGGACACACTTTATAAAAACGGACATACATTGCCACTTGGTTTACAAACGCTTCTGCTCCTACCTGCTGCTATTGACTAAGAGGAATCTATCAGCATTCATCAGGGACCCTAAGCACTGTAAATTTCTCTGGCCCCATGATGTGGTAAAGATTTTTTCTCCCTATAATTTAATTCTGTTTACTAACTATTTGCATATTGCTTATGCATCATGGGTGCTGGAAAACTGGAAATCTGCAGCCAGAAAATAATATAAAAACAAACGTTTACTTTCTTTCCATTAAATATTTATAAAATTTTAAAGACTGCTAGGAGCTTCTTCATGTTTAATTATAATCATGAAAGTGAAAACTTCAATTTTCTCTGAAGAGATACTTTACCAAGGATTGAAATAGTATATATATATATATATATATATATATATATATATATATATATATATCTAGATATCTAAGCTAAGAAAAGAGGGTAATGCAAATTGACTCTCACTCCGACACCTAAGCCATGCCCACCAACCAAACTACGCTCACCAGCCAATCAGAGCAGCTGTATGCAAATTAACCCAGCCAAGATGGCGGCCAGCAGCCACAGTGCTGGAATAAACAGGAGGCTTGCCCCAGTAATGGAGGAAACTAAGTTTCCTGTCTGCCTAGGCCCTCTGTGGCCTCTGCTCATGGCAACAAAGTTTCAATTATAGAAGATAAACAAACCTCAGTTACCTGCTTCCTGCCTTGGGCTCAAGGAAGCGCTGGGAGCCTAGATTGTCAGGAGCAACCTGACCTGGACTCCGGTTAAAGCAACAAAGTTTCAACTTTAGAAGTTAAATAAATCCCAGCCAACCTTGCTGCAAACAGCCATCAACCACTCACCCAGGCTGGCCAGGTACCCCAGCAGGGCCCACTCCCTAAAGGGGATGTGGCCAGCCTGGAAATGACCCTCAGCCCCTCATCCAGGCTGGCCAGGTACCCCAGCAAGGGACCCTCCCTGAAGGAAATATGGCCAGCCTGAAAACAGCCCTCAGCCCCTCACCCAGGCTGGCCAGGCACACCAGCAGGTGGACATCCCCTGAGGGGTCCCAGACTGTAAGAGGGCACAGGCTGGGCTGAAGGACCACATATATATAATGCTAGACAATTGTTATCATTTTTTAATACAACTCAGTGGCTACTCTGCACAAATTTTATAGCTCTATTGTAATGTTTAGTGCAACATACTTAATTCACGTTACAATAACAATGAGACTATGCAAACAGGATCATATAAAACTAGTAAATAATAAAACAGCAAGTTGACTTGGTGTTAATGGGCTTTTAAAAGTGTGCTTTTCTAAGACTTACTTTTTCCTAATGGTTGAAATTGCTGAGCCCTGTGAAACAGAAAAATGCTCAGTTCTCCATCATTCTGGAACACGGTGTGTTACACAGTTACTTCACATGGTAAGCATTTCACACACATCCACCTTTCCATCTGCCCATTTCTTGAAAGTTGGGACAAATTTCATATCTTAAAATGGAGCTGGCATTGCACAAAATAATGGACCATTAATTTCAAGTGGCATGCTCGTGGCCTTTTTTACAAGAGCAGCACAGTAATCTCAGCTTTGAATCCAAATAAAGTTAAATCAGTAAACCTGACATATAAAATGAGTTGTGTATGAGTTGTGCTATAACAGCCAGGCATACCTGGTAAGAAAATATTTTTAAATTACCATAACTGGAAAAGCTTTTACAAACCAAACTATTTTTATAAATTTAAGTTTTTCTCCAATCTGTGAAATTAGCAATGAAAACATGCATAACTGAAGCTTCAGTTTAAACATCATAAACCCTGCAATCAATTCAGCATCGCTGGCTGTTTGCTTAGCCTCCTCTTCCTAGATTCCCAGAACATTTTCCCTCAAAATCTTTAATCCAGTGTCTGCTTTTTTCGTCGCTATTTCACCATTTCTGAAGAAACAACCCATCCAAATCCTTCTAAGTTCCTAAGGTTTGGTGGTGTGAGTTCTGGGGGGGCTAACTACAGTAGAAATGCTGTACCCAGCCTGCTTGGTACAGACGAAGCAATTGTGAGAGAGTGTGGCTGCAGGGTGTGGTATATTTGATAACCTTCAGATGATAATTTTACGAAGAATGGCATTTTCCTGCCTTGCTTTGAAAAGCTTAAGTTCATCAGGCCTTAAGCTTTTCAAAGCAAGGCAGGAGAAAGCTATTGTTTATAGAAAGACAAAAAAATGTGAACACGTCTTATAAAATAACAAAAGAACACGGGAGTGTATTTTAGGGCTGCTGCATAATAAAGCAGAAAATAAAGTGAACATTTAGGTACAAATACCTCAGGACGACTTGATGAAATGAGCTATATGGAAGAGTGGGATGCACATATCGTGAGGAAGGTAGACTCTTAATGAACATTTCTCATTTTGCTAGACATTTTATAAAGAATACTATTTTTCCCAGCATTTATGTGTTAATGGTTAATGGCTATACGTATTTGTAAAATATCTGGAGGTAACCATGTAAGGAAAAACACTATTAGTAGTGAGGCTTGAAAAGCAAGCACCTTTGATCCTTTAAGAAAATTGAAGTTATTCTTTTGCTAAAAGAAACCCACATGAATTAAAAGACCCAAATTTCTATTAGAGGTAAATTTCCTCTAGGGAGTTCCTAAGCTACTTAGTAAGACAAATGGGGACTTTAGAGTAAAGAAATGCTGCACGTTTGCTTCAGAAATTAAGTTTCCTACTCATCCATTTGCTTCTCTAGGAAAAATTGCAGATGAATTACACAGTCCTACTTGTCTTCTGTTGCTTGCTTCTATTGCTGCTTAAACTTGAATATATTAATAAGTGCTTCAAGGAAAACAAAATATGTCTTTTCTTTTTCAACATATGGGCTCTACTCTTGAGTACTGGAATTGCATTTCATATCTGGTTTGGAACTCAGTGCTTGAGAGCTGAACATAATCACCCTTAATCCTTCTGGCTGCTTCCTTATTACTTTGAAGAGTGGGGAGAAAGGTGCCTCTATTGAGTTTGCTCTCCAATCTCTGCTTCTCTAAAGAGTGCAAGGGAATAATCTATATTTCAAAGAAAGATGACCTTTACTTGATTTAATGCAATCTCTCCTTCAATATCTGAAATGAGAAAGTGATTAAAGCTTTGGTTGATAGGCAAGGATGTATTTTAGGAATAGATAAGCATAAAGGTCAGACACTTGTCAGAAAGGATTTTGACTTTCTTTAATATTTAAGTACCTCATATGAATCACGGTTCATGCAATCATAGTATATATTTTAAGTTTGAGGAAAAGTCTTGCATTTTTATATAATTCAAAATTGGTTTCTCATTTAACATCAAGATATTGAAGGTGGCAGGTGTATGTTTATTGGGATTTTCATAGAAACCTGGTCTGTTGACCTTCTGAGAAGATAATGGTCATTTGACACACTGTTTTGGAGAGTTTAGAATTCTGTCTGATAGATTCCCAAGTCATACTTATTTTTAAATTTCAATGTGTTGAGTGTTTTCTATATTCAAGGAATTTCTCCTAATGAATTAACAGGAAAATAAATATCTAACATTCACTGATATCTCACTAGATATCAGATTTTTTTTCTAGGTGCTTTACAAGTATCAGTTAATTTAACATGCACCTATACCAGTATTAGCCCATAATAAAGATTTGTTGAAAAAATCAATTAGTGGCTTTGTGAAATAGGGTTTTTTTTTTTTTTATTTTCCTTATGTTATATAGAAGGAAACTCCATGTGACAGAGCAGTTAGTTTCCCAAAGATCATAAAGCAAGTAAGTGATGGAGCTGTGTTTCAACACAGGTCTCAAGCTGTAACTTAAATTCCTAATGGAACTGGTCTGCCAGGTGTTCTTTTTTTTAAATATAAAATTGAATTTAATAGGAATTCATGAATCTATATTGATATAAATATAGAAAAAAAGGAGAAAGATTTTCCTTATAACTAATAAGTGTAGAAAAAAATTATGGAATTTTAGAAAATCACTATTTGACAACCATCTATATATATATAAAAGCCTAAGCAACAAAAAGACCAAATGACTAGTTGCTATGATGTGCACTGACCACCAGGGGACAGATGCTTAATGCAGGAGCTGCCCTCTGGTGATCAGTACACTCCCACAGCCAACCTCCTGCAGCCAGCCAACCTCCCGTGGTCCCTCTTCCAAGCCAGCCAGCCCCAATGGCCCCTATTGGAACCTCCTGCAGCCCCTCCCTCCAGCCTGCCAACCTCCTGCAGCCTTTCCCCCTGACCAGCCCACCTCCTATGGCCCCTCCCCCTGGCTGTCTAACCCCAATCGCCCAGGTCAGAACTGCCCATGGCCCTCCCCCTGGCTGGCCAGCCAACTTCCCACAGCTCCATCCCCTCCCACCTAATCTCCCAATGACCCCTCCCCCTGGTCAGCCAGCCCCGATCACCCTGATCAGAACCTCCTGTGGCCCCTCCCCACCAGCCGGCTGGACCCAATCGGCCTGATCGGAACTTCCCATGGCCCCTCCCCCTGGCAGACCAACCTCTTGCAGCCCCCATTTGCCCCATCCCTGGCCAGGCTGAGGAACCCCACCCATGCAAAAATTTGTGCACCAGGCCTCTAGTAATAATAATAATTAATTGAAGGGGGGAAAACCATAGTAAGTTCTAAAACCAATGCATTAAATTATTAATAACTAGAGGCCCAGTGCACAAATTCATGCAGGGGTGAGGTCTGGCCAGCCCACCTGGATTGGGGTCAGGAGGCTGATCAGGGAGCTGACCATTGGCAGTTGGTTGGCCCCGCCCTCTAGTCGAATTTCCACTTTAACTCCCGTTTGAGGGGACAATTTGCATATTAGCCCTCTATTATATAGGAAAGCATACAATTTATATTCGTATAACATTTTATATTGTACAAAACATGTTTGCTTACCTTTTATTTATTAAACATGTGCATTATGAATTATATAATATGATATACCTACTTCACATGAAATGTTACTACAAAACAAATATTTCCTATATTTTATCTTTTATTCTACCCTTTTAAGGGTGATTTTGTTACTGGAAATAGAATAACGGCCTATTTCCATGACACAGTTCTCAATATATGAAGATGTTTTAAACTGAGAATCAAGAACAAGGCTCATAGAAATAAGAGAGTAAGAAGCTCAAAAAGTATTTAGTTATTTAAAGAACATTAGAAATCATAGGAAGATAATGTGAGAAAATGAAAGAAGAAAGAGTGAAAGAAAGAAAAAAAGAAAGAAAGAAAGAATATTACAGCGTCTGCTGGAAATTGAATGGAAATTTGGTCAGACACTGTCACAGGCAGCAGTTCAGGAGTGCTGTGTGTTCCAGCTGTTGCCCCAACCTCTCCATTCCATCACAGGAGGGGACTCCTCCTTGCTCCCACAGCGGAGCTCCAAGGTCCCCACTACTCATTGCTTACACACCATCATGGCTAACTTCAGGATGTCCTTCTTGCTAGTTACGTCAGTCATCCTGAGAAGCCTGTGATTGCTAGAGTATTTCTCAGTCCCTAGATTTCAATCCCTTGGAGAGCCCAGTACAAACTGTTTTTGACTCATTTACAAACCCTTCAATAACTCCTGAAGTGTATTCCAATGTATCATCTGAAATGCACAATTATCAGCAAAATTCCTTATGCTTACCCATTTCCCTGGGAGTTCCTTTTGCCTTCTTAATCAAATCTGGCTTTCTACACCAGGACTTGGCTTCCTACAAAGCCTCCCAAATGTCCACTGTCTGTTTCTTTTCCCTGATTCCCCTAATACTAACTTAGACACAGGGTAGGTGTCTTTATTGCAGCTCATTCCTACTTTCAAAGTATTTTGTTTCTTATCAAATTTCAGGATACATCCTACCTAATAAAAGAGTAATATACAAATTAGGCATCACTTCATCACAAAAGATGGCCACCCCCATAGCCACAGTATGGCGGTGCCCATAGCCATAAGATAGTGACTCAGCCATGCCACTGAAGTGGTCAGGCCTGTTAGCCAGGCAAGTGGCAGGGGAGGCAGGAGGCCCAAGGGGCAGAAGAGGCAATCAGAGGGGGCTGGAGGTCCCTTGCCCAGGCCAGAGGCTTTTGCCAGAGGCCTCAGGCATGGGCAAGGGAGAAGCCAGTGATCAGAGGGGGCAGGGACCAAGCTGGTGATCAGAGGGATATGAGGGTATCCTACCCAGGCATAAGGCCTGGACCAGAGGCCTCAGGCCTGAGGAGGGGAAAAGCTGGAGATCTCAGGGGCCTGGACTCCTCAGAGCCAGTGATCAGAGGGTCAGGGGCGGAGTCTGTGATCGCAGGGGTCTGGGCACCAGTGGAGCTGGCAAAGCAGGAGTCTGGGGGTCTCCTGCCAAGTCCTGTAGACTTGGCCAGATGCTGCCAGTGGGGCAAGGGCAGAGACAGTGATGGCGAGGGGGCAGGATCAGAGCCAGTGATCGCAGAGACCTGAGCAGGGGCAAAGCCAGTGATCTCAGCGGTATGGGGGTCCCCTGCCCAGGCCTACATCCTCAGCTAGAAGTTACAGACCTGGGCAGGGGTAGAGCTGGGATTGGAGGGGCAGGGGTGGAGCTGGTGATCAGAGTGAACTATAGAGGAAACACCTTTTCTTATCACTCATTGGCTAAGCTCGCTGTATGCCACTACGAATATTCTTAGTAACTTGTGTAATAAGAATCTAAAAAGGTGATCTAGGGTTTTTCCACCACACTCCTGGAGAAAAAAAATGAAGGTCCACTGCTGGAGGGCTAAGAAATGTCATATCCTGCCCTATCTGGTTTGGCTCAGTGCATGATGCCTCAGCCTTATGACTGCAGGGTTTGGGTTCAATTTTGACAAAGAGCATGTACCTAGGTGGCAGGTTCCTCCCTGGCCGGGGCCCAGGTCAGGGCATATGCAGGAGGCAACCAATCAAAGTGTTCCTCTCACTTTGATGTTTCTCTCTGTTTTTTCCTTCTCTTCCACATTCTCTAAAAATCAATGGAAACATATCCTCAGGTGAGGATAAGAAAGAAAGAAAGAAAGAAAGAAAGAAAGAAAGAAAGAAAGAAAGAAAGAAAGAAAGGAATGTCATATTCTATGAAAGACACATCTTGAAAATGCCTAAAGAAAGCTGTCATTTCTTCATGGTGAAGGGACTGGAGTCCATGTTGATGAAAACACCTTGGTGGCTGTGGTGACTGGCAGTGACTGCAGCAGTGGGATGATGGGGCTGGTAGCTTCCCCTGATTAGCCTGGTCGCCTCCCACAAAGAGAGGCCAAACTGGGGCTTAGGCCCGCTCCCCAAGGTGAGCAGGGAGCGGGCCTAAGCTGTCAGTAAGATACCCCCTGAGGGCTCCCAATATGTGACAGGCTGGGCTGAGGAACCCCCCCCCCCCCAGTGCACAAATTTCATGCACCAGGCCCCTGATATGTATTATATATAGATATATATGTAGACACACACACACACACACACACACACACACACACACACACACATATATATTAGTAGCCCATCTAGGCCACCTGCCACTTCCAGGGAAGTTGTGCTGCTTCCACAGGATCCGTGTGGCTTCTGCAAGAGGTGGAAGCAAACCGGTGGTGCCCATGGGAGTTGGGAGGGAGCCGTGCTGCTTCTGTGGGAGGCGGGCCTGCTGTACCCTCTCTGGGCCTATGCTCAGCCTTGGAGGCTGTGGGCTGACCCCCTTGTCCCTGTCCATGTCCGCTCTGGTTCCAGGGGCCTGCCCGAGCTGGCGTACAGTTGCTCACTGGCCCTCTGTCTCTGTTTCAGTCTCTGCTCTGGGCCTCACCTGTGCCCGCAACCTCCTCCTGTCTGCTTGTGACCCATTACAGTGTCCCAGCCTAATTTGCATATTCTCTCTCTCTCTCTCTCTCTCTCTCTCTCTCTCTCTCTCTCTATATATATATATATATATATATATATATATATATATATATGAGTAAATAACTCATGGAGAAAAGAAATTCTTCATTTCAGTATAGTATCAACTAACATACAGAGAAGAAAAAATATAGTTAGATAATTACCTTTGCAACCAACACAATATGAATTGATTCTGGAAAGAAACATCAGCACATTTTTAATAGTAGAAAGAGAACATTTGGGGAGGAATGGGATATTTACATGTTCTCATGGGACCTCTCCTTAAATCAATTATTAATTACAAAAGGAATAATAATAATGATAAAGTAGATAAACCCATTTTAATCAAGTGATCAGTGTTATTAATATGACTAAAAAGTTATAAGGGAGTATCCCAGGCCTCTCCCGTGATGCCCTGTGAAGGACACAGCATCACATACAGAAGTGTGCCAGCCAGAATCTAATTATGAGGAAACACCAAACAAATTTAAACTGAGTGAGCATCTATAAAATACCTGCCTGGCACTCTTCAAGAGTCTCAATGTCATGAAAGTCAGAATTGATGCTGAGGAACTGGCCCAGATTAAAGGAGGCGAAGGAGACATGCAAACTTTCATTACATGACCTGGATGAATCCGTACTGAAAATAGTCCTAGACAGGACATTACTGGCAAAACTGCATAAACTGAAGTAGGGACTGTAGGTTAGAATAAAATATTGTATTACTGTTACATTTCATGAATGTATTAATTCTAATGAGGTTATTTTTAAAAAATTATCTCTGTTCTTAGTAAATGCAAATTAGGACATTAAAAGGATAAAGTATAATGATGACTGTCCATGGATATACTGAAAGAGAGAGACAGAGAGACAAAAACAGAGATATCACAGAGAAAATGAGCTAATAATTGGTAAAATGGCACAAGATTTTGTTCTCACAACCTATCCAAAGCTTGAAATTACAATTCTTAGGAAAAAAATTTTTTTATTACTTTAACATTTTCTTTCAAATTAGTGTCTTGTTTTGAGAGTAGAGAATTGGGTGAAGATATAAGATGTGAAATGTAATTCAATTATTAGTGGTCAGAGGAAGAAAGAGGACTCAATTTCTGTACAAGGAAAACTAGTAAAAATTTCTATTCAACAATGACAAAATATTGGATATAGTGGCAGCAGGAGGAAGGAGAGTGTGAGTTATAATCAAGAAATTCATCCTGAAGTACAAAGGGTTAGAAGAGATTCAGACCCTCGTTGGGGTGGCTCTGGTGAGGGTCACCCCTGAATCAAAGGTCTGTTGTTTGGTTCTGCTCAGGGCACATACCCAGGTTTTGGGCTTAATCTGCAGAAGTGGGTGTGCGGAAAGCAGTAATAGATTGATGGATGTTTCTCTCTAAAATCAATAAAAACATTTAAAAAAAAGAGAGGAGTGATTCAGGATTTTTCTAAGCACTGGTTAAAAGTTGTGTTTGTCCATATTAATTTTGATTCTGTACTACAGCTGGAAATCTTTGTGTTATGAATTCCAACTAATCATGTATATAAATCTAAAATTATCTTTTTCTAAGGAAATCTAATTATGTAATTCTCAACTTTTAATGTCAACACTGTTCTATCCGATTCAGGATTTCTTTGTAAATTTAGGTCTCTTTTCAACCCTTTTTATTTTTCCTTAGTTGTGATCTAAACAGGTGGGAGTAGGGTGATCTAAATGGGGGCGGGGCATAAGAAAATCACAGAGACATAGTTAAGAAGGTAACTCAGATTTCCCTTCTTTATCAATAGTTGGTTAGGAGCAGCCCCTGCTCTCAACTTTCCAGACATTTATTCTCACATCAGCCACTGCTGAGCTGACCCTCTTTCCCTCACTTGCCCAAACATTCAGAACACCAACATGTCTTTAGGAGTACAAGTCAGTATTTTACAGACCACCAGGTCACTACAGTAACTCTTTCTCTTAAGCAGACATAACACCTCTCCAGTTCCACTGGCCCACCCTTAGAGTTCCTTGCTGTTTTTAAAAGACATGGGACATGTTGTAATAATCTATTGCACCCCACAGGGTCACCAGAGGCTGGGGAAATTCTATCTCAGACACTTTCTGAACAAACATTTTCTCTCTATTGTTACTCTTCTTTGTTGATGTTCTAGGGGGAAGAAGATGCCATGAGATGTGTGGTCTTCCTTGTTTTTTCCTCTTCTACATGATCTTTACAGGGTGTCTGCCTAGATGATTTCCTTGTGTTGGAAAACCTGCTCTTATATAAAAAGCAAACACCTGCCACACCCCCAACACACATTTCTTCGTTTTTGTGTGTGCGTTATTTAACATGAATTATGTTGAGTCCATCATACTCTTAACCTTTGGATTAAACAAATCACTTTTCATTCTAAAATTCTTACCTCTGAACATCTCAAATTACCTTCTTTAGTAGATGTCTGCCTCTGCTTCTTGAATTTTACCCACACTGTGAAGATACCCAGTAACTTCTTTATCCCTCTGCTTATTTTGTGTGCTTTCTTTCCTAAAGAAAATAAAATCTGTCTAGGCATGATAGCCATTGATCCAGTGAAGACTGGAAAGTGATATTAGAAATAACAACAGCAACATTGATGCTGCCAAAGTCGTCTCCCATTTGTCAATGTAGTTGCTGTGTAATCCATCAATGGATTTATGAATTCCTACTTTTGCCAGGAAACATGGAAGGCAGGCACATTTAGGTAGATAAACCATAGTCCCTGTCCTCTTGGTATGCATGGTAAATAGAAAGGGAAAATGCCTTCATGGAAGCTCAAAGGATAGATCTTAAACTAGTCACAGCTGGGGAGCCCTTATGGGGATCAGCTTAGGAGTTACTTCCAGAAGGATTTTGATATCCAGGACTTGAGCCAAGACTGTGCTGGAGCAGCCACGGCACCCTCAGCAGGGGTATACAGTCTGGAAGTTTCTTATCATCCATAAAATATGTGGCCTCAGAGTTTGTTTCATCAACCTACCTCTGAGCTCTACTGAACAGCAGTGATGGAAACACAGCCACCAGAAATACTATGGTGTAACATAACTGCTCTGGCAGCATGAAAACTAGATTCATCATAGCACAGCTCCGCGGACCTGCACATGTGCAGAAAATAGAAGACAGCACGACACCCAACTGCTGCTGCAAAGTGAGCAGAAAAGGGGGTGCTTGCAAGCAGAGAGGGCAGCAGAAGCAGGCCAAGGATTCATAGAAGCGCAGCCTCAAGCAATGTAGCATAACTGAATACATGAGAAGGGGCATGCTGATGAAAGGAGAAACTGCTCTTAAAAATAGATTTCTGATGAAACAAAAGAGTATCAGGAACCTCTCTACAGCTTATTCATTTCTGGTTTAAAATATAAAAGATCAGTCTACCTGTCAAACACTGCCAGGAAGGGTACAGTTAGCTAGTGCTTTTGAGTTGTTTAATGGTCATTCTTACTTATCGTTTCCCCAGTTAATTATTTTTTACTACAGGTCAAAAAATTCTACTGATTTCTTAAAAGGTGTTGAGAGTTCACTTAAAGGTGTAGATGGTGTTCTCTTGCTCTCAAAATATTATCATAGCAAACCTCAGAAAGAAATCTGAAGATAGAGATGAGAGATTACTTTTGTTTATACTGTCACAGAGTTATCACAAAGTAATTAACCTGCTTTGTTAAAGGGTAGCCTGAGGGTCTAATTCTTCTTATTTCAGATGTGCATGTTTCTTCATTCAATTCCTCAAACAAGTATCTACCCGGTATTGCCTGCATACACTGGGTTACTCACACCTGGAGAGGAGATGCTTACAGGGACTACTGGCATGCATGACGGGAGCTTTTCCTTTTCCTTCCAGATTTTAGTTCTAGGTAGGTAAAAGGAGCCAACTTAAAGGAGTCAACTTATTCCCATGCAGGTAGTGTTGTTTGCTCACTCCATATAACAAGAAGTACTTAGCTCTCACAAACTAAATTTCTGGCAAACGTCCGCTGAACCTTAGAAGGACTTCCAGAATCACAATGACTTCAGATACAGAATCAATAGTACAGCATTATGATGAAAGTACCCTTTTATTCCCCTCGGCCTACAGAAAATTTTGTGGCAAAGGTGAGCTAAAAGGTTAGAAATGAAAGAAAATGTAAGGGAATTAAACAGTCAGTTAATAATTAGAAGGGATAATTTAATTTAAAAGGATTATGACGGCACACTGAGGCTTGCCAAGGTCAATTCTTTAGATGGTTCAATTTCAGTGTGTTTTTTTGAGCTGATTCAATTGAGGTCATTTCAAATTTTGCAGGATAGCTTTCTTTATTCTCAAAGGAATTAATGAGGTACAGTCTAATTGAACTACCTGGAAAGTGAGAGAATTTGATTATAAACGTACACAGGCAATTATTTCCTTTATGTTAGCTGAATGCCATTCACTTCAGCGATGACTTTATGCACATTCCTGCTTCCTTATTAGCTTTGCTGTTATTGGCTCAGTGGAAGTGCACCGATTTCCACTGAAGGGAGGAATTACTGAGAAAGAGAAGGAAACAAGTGAAGGGGTGATTTCCTCCCATCTGCCTGTAACCCCACAGGCTTTATTTGCAGCAGCTTTGAAATCACTGCAGAGCATAACACGTCCACGTTCTTTTCAATAAAAGGATTATTTTCATTTCCTAATAAAACTTCTTTCCATCTCAGTACTTTTCGGATTCTTCAGAGATCAAGGGTTGAGACTAAATATTTTGTTTTCTCAAAGTCAGTCTTCATAGCCTGTCAGTTTTATTCTTTAAACAATGGACAGGTTTCACTTTTCATGGAATTAAAGGACTATAATTTAAAAAAAATTAAAATACTAATGCAGAAAATCACTTTTTAGACTGTACTATTTCCTTGCATGCCTTTCTTATTGAGTTATTATTTGTGCATGAAAAAATTAATGTTGCTTTTGATCTTATTTGATAAACCCATACATCAAATTCTGTTTTGGAATGTAACACTTGAGTAAAAACCAACAGTCAGCTAAACACTTATTCCAGCAAGGGTCCTCAAACTTTTTAAACAGGGGGGCAGTTCACTGTCCCTCAGACCTTTGGAGGGCTGGACTATAGTTTAAAAAAAAACTATGAACAAATTCCTATGCACACTGCATATATCTTATTTTAAGCAGGACAGGCAGCGGCGGCAAAAACACCCGGCTGGCCACATAAATGTCCTCGGTGGGCCGCATGTGGCCCGCGGGCCGTGGTTTGAGGATGCCTGTAAAGTTTCATATATATGTCACTTGACAGAGATGCTCATCCCTGAGTGGATCAGATAATAGGTCAGAGCCAGTCAGCCTTATAAAATGTGGCTGGTCTCCCTGCCTCATTGCTGAATGCTTCCTGGTTGAAATCAACCCCATGAGAACTGTATTACTTTTAAGGTGGTTGAAATATAAGGTGATCAGACAGTCCCGATTTTTAACAATTTGTCCCGCATCCCACGGCATTTTAAAAAAGTCCCGGTTTTTGGAAAGAGTCATATGTACTACTCTTTGTAATATTTTAAGTAATAATAATAATAATAATAAAGAACCTCCCCTCCCCCATCAATGGTGTCCTGCTTTACCAATGTTAAAATCCGGTCACCTTATGAAAATAACACATTGTGTTGGCAAGCCGTTACCCCATGTTGTTGATTCCTTAAGTGAAATCCAATTCAAAATTCTAACTTTGAAGAAACTATTTGAATATAAGTAGATAATATTTATAGTTTTCGTTTCATTGCTATGTCTCTATTAGTAAGCAAGGAATAAATCTTTTCACATTTGAGAGTACACAATATTTCCTTGGACTGTGAAAATTTAATCACCTTTCTTAGAATTGTATATATACTAACAAGAGAGTGAATTATTACTTTTTCTTAAAAGCACATCTCCCATGCATACAACTTAACACTCAAAATTAAAAAAAATTATTAGCGATTTTACTAATAAAGGCATAGTGAACGTTGGGTACCATCAGATTGATAAAAAAGTTATCTTCATTGTTTTTAATACCTGCATGATCTAGCAATGTTTATTTCATACTCCTGTGAAATAATACTGGCCTCAAAAAATGATGGTAAACAGCTCTTCACTTCTATCAGACTTTGACAAATTATGTCATTTCCTCTAATTTCCTCTCAAAGTGTTAATTTTCAACCATATAATTATTTATTTTAAGTCTCCTTTAAGGTTTTCCACAATCTTTCCAAATCAGTATTAATACATGGAACTGATAAGAAAACACAATTCTCATAAAAGTGTCTGCATAATTCTAACCAAAATAAAAGGTTTTCTCAGAAAACTCACCCTATCTTCCTTTTCATACACACTCCTGTTAAAACGTCAATCTTTCATCTAAGTGTGTGTAATTTACTTACCTTCCTTAGACCAGGTAATTTCTCCTTTGTCCATTACCTTAGACTATGGAAACCATTTCCTAAAGCGCCCCCTGTCCCTCACCTCCGTTGCTCACATGCCTGTGCCTTCTCATATGCCGCTACTCCTGATGCACAATTTTCAACATCAGAGGAAGACTTTAGCCAGGCATTCAAGGTTGACTTCAACCACTGCCAAATCTCCTTTTCCGATCTTACCATTCTGTTCTCTTCCGCACAGCCTAATGCAAAAAGACAAATTATACAACACCCCACATTGCCAGAATCCTCTGCCCTCCCCAAAGGCATTTTTCTCTACCCAGAAATGACTCTGACTCATTTTAGACACCTTCAATTACAACTTCATAAATCCTTACTCAAATACAATCCATATGCTGGCATTTTTCCCAAGCAGATATTATCACTCTCACTTTGGAACCCCAATATTTTGTTTGTGTATAATACGTAAAATTTAACATTTTTAATGCTAATTTCATATTTTAAATGTGTTATAGTTCATTTCCATTAAAATGTTTCTAAATATAGAGATAATGATATTAATGTCTTTACATTTTGGTAGCTTTCAATTTGTGTTTTGTGCATAGAAGGCCGACACTCCATCCACTGAGCCAAACCAGCTAGAGCAATAAATGACCTTTTAAAGAGGCACAGACATAATCATTAGAGAAGCAGGTGTTTGAATTCATATCTATTTGAAGTCAAAGATCATGCTGTTAACTATTATCCAGGAAATAAATTAACATTATACACAGTCATTTAAGACGTATTTATGGAAAGGATATACTAAAATGTGCTTTAAAAATTAATAATTAGTTGTTCATCTAAATTCTCGGAAGTCAAGAGGGTGAAAACAACAGTGTAAATTGATACAAAGGTGTCATGAAGCATATGGGTATTTGAATGGGCTTGAAAAAAATGGGGTTTAAAGATGGACAGAAATATGGTAGGTAGAAATGATGAGGAAGATACTTCTAGTGTTATCCATTGCATAAATAGAAGCACAGATGGCGAAAGTTTAGGTATATTTTTGAACAGTAACAGATTTCATTGGAGATTATTCTTGATTAGTCCAGCATAAATATAAATGGCTTTTGCACCTAACACAAAATAATAAAAGTGTTGCATCCATATTCATTGTATTTATGATACAAACAATTGTTTCAAATACTTGCATTTTAAAGATTCGATTTTGAACAGAAGGAATTTTGATAAAGTTTTATTCTAAAGTCAGCTAGATAAATCCTTCATCAGTCTTCTCAGGCTGCTGCGACAAAACACCACACACTGAGTGGCTTAAATGACAGCAATGCATTTTATCACAGTTCTAAGGGCTAGAAGTTCAAGATTAAGGTGCCGGCGGGGGTGGTGTGGGTAAGACCACTCTCCTTGACTTGTAGATGACTCTTCTTATTGTGTCCTCATAGGCATAGTCTCTGTGTTTAATGTGGAAAGCTCTGGTGTCGCTCTTCTTATAAGAACACCAGACCTATCAAATTAGAGCCTCTGCCTTATGACCTTATTTGACCTTCATTTCCTCCTTTTAAACCTTATCTCCAAATATATTCACTTTGGGAGTTAGGACTTCAATATATAAATGTGGGGATGGGTGACATAATTTAATCCATAACAAGTGGAGCTTTCAGATATTTATTCTGTAGGAAGACTAGAGCATTGGAGAATAAGTATCTCTAAATAGAAATAGACATAGACATAGATATAGATGAGAGATAGGCACCGATGATACGGATGATAGATGTATATACTAAGGGCCTGATGCACAAAATTCATACGCGGGGGGGGGGGGGGGGGGGGGGGGGGGTGATCCTCAGCCTACCCTGCCCCCTCTCACATATTGGTAGCCCTTAGAGGGTGTCTTACTGACGTCTTAGGCCCACTCCCTGCTCCCCTTGGGGAGCGGGCCTAAGCCCCAGTTTCGCCTCCCTTTGTGGGAGGTGGCCAGGCTAATCAGGGGAAGCCACCAGCCCCATCACCCTGCTGCTGAAGTGAGCCAGTCATCGCAGCCACCAAGGTGTTTTCATCAACATGGACTCCAGTCTCTTCACCATAAAAAAATGACAAATTTCTTCAGGCATTTTTAACATGTGTCTTTCATAGGATATGACACATATCCTATGTGTCATTTCTTTCTTTCTTTCTTTCTTTCTTTCTTTCTTTCTTTCTTTCTTTCTTTCTTTCTTTCTTTCTTTCTTTCTTTCTTTCTTTCTTTCTTTCTTTCTTCTTTCTTTCTTTCTTTCTTTCTTTCTTTCTTTCTTTCTTTCTTTTTTTCTTTCTTTCTTTCTTTCTCTCTCTCTCTCTCTTTCTCTCTTTCTTTCTTCTTTCTTTCTTTCTTTCTTTCTTTCTTTCTTTCTTTCTTTCTTTCTTTCTTTCTTTCTTTCTTTCTCTTTCTTTCTTTCTTTCTTTCTTTTTTTCCTCACCTGAGGATATGTTTCTATTGATTTTTAGAGAATGTGGAAGAGAAGGGAAAAACAGAGAGAAACATCAAAATGAGAGGAACACTTTAATTGGTTGCCTCCTGCATGTGCCCTGACCTGGGCCCCAGCCTGCAACCTAGGTACATGCCCTCGGTCAGAATTGAACCCAGACCCTGCAGTAAGCAGGCTGAGCCATTATGCACTGAGCCAAACTGGCTAGGGCAGGATATGACATTTCTTGGCCTTCCAGCAGTGGACCTTCATTTTTTTTCTCCAGGACTGTGGTGGAAAAACCCTAGATCACCTTTAGTGATTCTTATTACCCATGTCACTAAGAATATTACCAGTGCATACAGGGAGCTTAGCTAGTGAGCAGTAAAAAAAGGTGTTTTCTCTATAATTTACTCTGATCACCAGTTCCACCCCTGCCCCTCCAATCCCAGCTCCACCTCTGCCCAGGCCTGTAAGCTCTGGCCCAGGCTGCAGGCCTGGGCAGAAGACCCCCAAGCCCCTCCAATCACCAGCTTCACAGAGCCCAGGCCTCTGCGATCACCAGCTTTGATCCTGCCCCCTGCCATCGCTGGCTCTACCCTTGCCCCACTGACAGCCTCTGGTTAAGCCCACAGGCCTGGGACGGGGACCCCCAGACCCCTGCACTGCCAGCTCTGCCCATGCCCAGACACCTGCAATGCCTGGCCTTGCTCCTGCCCAGGCCTGAGGCCTCTGGCCCAGGCCTTATGCCTGGATAGGACACCCTCATACCAGTTCTGATCACTGGCTCTGCCCCTGGCCCCTCTAATTACCAGCTCTGCCCTTTCCCATGCCTGAGGCCTCTGGCAAAGGCCTCTGCCTGGGCAGGGGACCCCCAGCCACCTCTGATCACCTATTCCACCCCTCAGGCTCCTGCCTCCCCCACCACCTGCCTGGCTAACAGACCTGACCACTTCAGTGGTGGGGCTGAGTCAAACTGGGCGCCGCCATCTTGTGGCTATGGGGGCGGCCATCTTTGTGATGGAGTGATGCCTAATTTGCATATTACTCTTTTATTAGATAGGATAGATATCTATATATATGAAAGCCTAATATGCTAGGTGTCCAACAGTTCAACTGGTCCCTATGACCACTAGGGGGCAGATGCTCCAACCAGTAGGTTAGCTTGCTGCTGGGGTCTGGCCAATCGGGATTGGTGCAGATGGCCAGATACTCCCTGGAGCCAACCTGTGGACCCTCTCTGGCCAGACCGAGGGACCCTACTGTTTCATAAGTCTGAGCACTGGACCTCTAGTAGATAAATAGTTTTTTATTTCCAGGAAGCATGATCAGAAAAATTGCTACTAAAAGACTAATCCTATCTAATAAAAGAGTAATATACAAATTGGGCATCACTCCATCACAAAGATGGCCACCCCCATAGAAACAAGATGGCAGTGCCCATAGCCACATCCTATCTAATAAAAGATTAATATGCACATTAGGCATCACTCTGTCACAAAGATGCCACCCTCATAGTCACAAGATGGCGGTGCCTACTCTGGCTCATCCCCACCACTGAAGTGGTTAGGCCTGTTAGCCAGGCAGGTGGCAGGGGAGGCGGAGGGGGCTCAAGGGGCAGAACAGGTGATCAGAGGGGGCTGGGAGTCTCCTGCCCAGGCCAGGGGCCTTTGCCAGAGGCCTCAGGCATGTGTAAGGGAAAAGCTGGTGATCGGAGGGGGCAGGGGCAGAGTGGGTGATCAGAGGGGTATGACGGTGCCCTACTCAGGCATAAGACCTGGGCCAGAGACCTCAGGCCTGGGCAGCAGCAAGGCTGGAGATTGCAAGGGCCTGGGTTCCACAGAGCCAGCAATCAGAAGGGCAGAGGTGGAGCTTATGATAGCAGGTTTCTGAGCACCAGTGGAGCCAGCAAAGCAGGGATTTGGGAGTCCCCTGCCCAGGCCTGTAGCCTTGGCCACAGGTTGCAGTGGGGCAAGGGCGGATCCGGCAATCTCAGGGTCTAGGCAGGTGTGGAGCCCATGGTCAGAGAGGCCTGGGGATCCCCTGCTTAGGCCTGCAGCTTTGACCAGAGACTGCCAGTGGGGCAAGGCAGAGCCAGAGATGGCAGGGGCTAGGATCAAAGCTGGTGATCATAGAGGCCTGGGCTCTGTGAAGCTGGCGATTGGAAGGGTTTGGGGGTCTTCTGCCCAGGCCTGCAGCCTAGGCCAGAGCTTACAGGCCTGGGTAGGGGTGAAGCTGGGATTGGAGGGGCAGGGATGGAGCCGGTGATTGGAGTGAACTACAGAGGAAACACCTTTTCTGACTGATCATTGGCTAAGCTCCCTGCATGCCATTGGTAATATTCTTAGTGACATGGGTAATAAGAATCCAAAAAGGTGATCTAGGGTTTTTCCACCACACTCCTGGAGAAAAAAAATGAAGGTCCACTGCTGGAAGGCCAAGAAATGTCATATCCTGCCCTAGCCAGTTTGGCTCAGTGCATAATGCCTCAGCCTGCTGACTGCAGGGTCTGGGTTCACTTCTGACCAAGGGCATGTACCTAGGTTGCAGGCTCCTCCCTGGCTGGGGCCCAGGTCAGGGCACATGCAGGAGGCAACCAATCAAAGTGTTCCTCTCACTTTGATGTTTCTCTCTGTTTTTCCCTTCTCTTCTACATTCTCTAAAAATCAATGGAAACATATCCTCAGGTGAGGATAAAAAGAAAGAAAGAAATGTCATATCCTATGAAAGACACATCTTGAAAATGCCTAAAGAAATTTGTCATTTCTTCATGGTGAAGGGACTGGAGTCCATGTTGATGAAAACACCTTGGTGGCTTTTGTGACTGGCAGTGGCTGCAGCAGTGGGGTGATGGGGCTGGTGGCTTCCCCTGATTAGCCTGGTCACCTCCCACAAAGGGAGACCAGACTGCGGCACAGGTCCGCTCCCCAAAAAGAGCAGGGAGTGAGCCTAAGGCCTTAGTAGGACACCCTCTGAGAGCTCCCAATATGTGAGAGGGGGCAAGATAGGCTAATGAACTACTCCCCCTCCAGTGCATGAATTTTGTGCACTGTGCCCCTAGGATTTATTATATGTGTCTAAAGTTGGTCAACATTCTATAATAATCTATAATAATGAAAGCATAATCTGCTAATTGGACCAGACATCCTTCTGGACATCCTTCCAGATGACCTTCCTGACAAAGCAGAGGCCTTAAGGGAAGCCCACGTCCTAGGTACCAGAGGGAAGCCTGTGTAGGCAGCCAAGGAAAGGAAGACTATTCTTGGATAAATATCATGCATTGGGCCTCTAGTGATATATAAGTTTAAAGAAAAGTAATAAGAATATGAAAGCTCCAAATTAAACAATGCTTTAGTGTTTAGTGCCAAAATTTTTTGAAAAAAAATCTTTCCATCTCTTTTGTATTCAGAAGTAAAAGTTAAAGCCTAGCATATGTCAATAAATATCAACTAGTTATATGTATATTTGAAAAGTCTTTATTTGCAGAGGGTTTTTAGATTTTTCCTTACACAATGTTGAAAATTTCAGTATTCCACTACAGATTATGTTGACCTCAGTGTTTGAGTAATTAAAACTTGCAGATCACCCAAAAACTAAAAATAATATTTATCAAATATTTTTTCTACATCTATAAAATATGGAAACATCTGTCATCTTGTAATTTTGAGCACAATAAATCCTATTTATTTTTCTCTCCGCAGAGCATCAGTTATTTATTAAATTTAAAATAAAATTCTGATACAAATACATTATCTCAGTATTAATCTCTTTCTAATTCCTTAACCATCAAAAAAGTAAACTGTACTTTAACCAAAATTAAATATATTTTGCTTATCCATGTATTGCAACAGTAATTTATCTTAACCCAACTGTTCCTTTCTTAAACAAACAAATGAAAAATAGCTTAATGATATTTCCAATGCAGATGGAATTAAAAAGTAATGAAGTAGTCAAATTAAGCTGCCTAGTTTTCTTTCTAAATCCAATGTCTAATTTAATCTTATTTTACTCTATTGAAACAAAAGATACAAAGGGTATAGCATTGTGAAGACCTTAATTTGATGGTTATTGGTAGTGACATTTTATCAATACATTTTTCCTTCCCTTTTCTTTCTTATTAAGCCATTATTTCTAGTGGTGTTCTTTGTTTCATGATTAATTACAATCACCATTTTAAGGGATGCTTTTACACCCTCAAAAAATAAGAGTAAAATTATATAAATTTAAATTCTTATTTTGCATTTCACATAAATTGGGTTTCATCTAAGGGTATTTTACCATAGTTTAACAAATTCTATCTCTATAAAAATACATAATAGTTATATAAACAATAAAAAAACAATAATTTAGCTTTATAAGAGAACAAACTACTTTTAGGCATATTCAAGCTCTAGTTTTCTCTCTCTTTCCCCGCCACAGAATTGATACAGTAGTGTTATATCTTTGTGTGTAAGTATATACATGTGCATATACATGTATATAAGTGTGTATATACATTTACATATAGGTATAATTTTATATCTGTGTATAGTATAACATTTGTTAAAATGTTGCTCATCTTTCTTCACTTCTACACTATTAGAAATTTTTGTTCAATATTTAACTCTCACATTCTCTCAAGAAGTTCCTGTCTAATGATCTACTATAGAGTTGTACACTTGAAACTAATAGTGTGATGTTATTGAGGAATGTCACCCCAATACATTCAATTAAAAAAGAAGTCTATTTTTAGAGGATATTTTTGCTTTGTGACTCACAAAAGGGAGTAAAAGAGACTTTGGGTAGAAAGACCATTGGGGAAGATGAATAGAGACTCTGGGGAAGTTTATGAAGCATTTTGAGGGGTGACCTTCAGAGTAAAAGAAAATTTGTCTAAAAAGGTAAAAATTTAAATGGTCTTTTCTATGGTATTTGTGTATTACTATTGTTATTTAGAAAATGCAAAGAAAGAAGTAGATTATGGGCAAATTTTCATACTGGTTGCTCAGTTGTCTTCCTTTGTTCATAACACTTGTTTAATATTAAAAACCTATCAAATTGTATTATACCCATAACAAAAATGATAAAAAAGAGTACTAGTATTTCTGTTTTTCTAATAAGCCAATTGAACCTCTTTTCAGGTCTTTAGTAAAAGAGAGTTCATTGCCTTGATCTGCACTCCTAACAAGGTAGAAATCAAAGATTTATATGTTGTTTTTATATTCTATTCCTGCATTATCCAATACTGATTCTCACTGGTATGTAGTGACATGAGGAGTAATGTCATATGATAGCAGACATAACTAATTATGCACCCAATACACATAACCTTTTCTTCTCTGCCCCTCACCCCTCAAAAAATCTTAATTTTGTTTCAGTTAAAAAAATCTCCTATTATAACTTTTACATTTCAGAGTGCTTTGCAAATAGATTTAATCATGTGACATAGTTAATGTGAATGAGACATAAGCAAAGATAGATGGAGTGAGATTAGGGCTTCTAAAAATATATAACCTATATTTTTCTCTTTTAATTCCTATCTAGAATGTTGAAGAAATGCCTGCTGGTAGACCAATCATATTAAAATAATGAAACTAAATTTTGGTAGAGAAGGAAACTAAAAAAAAAAACTTTGGGTTTTTGAAAAGTTCCTTGAGCAACTTCATTCTATCTGAACTAGATCCTTTAGCTATCATTTTCATGAATGCAAATAAAAATCTAATTAGCATCATAATATGACTTCTTTACATACTTCCAAAGGCACTCCTAACTCATACAGTTCTTCACTAGGTCAAATGTAGTCCATGTGAAATGCTGTTTTCATTCTAAGAGTGAGTCCTTTTGTTGATGAAAATTATTATTTTTGAGAAACATAAGAATGAAAGATAGTTTTTGGCAGTTTGTTTTTTACTATTCTAAACTAGAAATGATAACATTTAAAAGACAGTTACTCTCAGAGTTTAGATATATTTCATTGAAATAAGAGATTCTGATACCACAGGCTAAGTTTTCATATTTCCCACTTGTCACCTCAGCCATCTTTGCCATGTCAATTAACTCCAATTCCGAAGAGTAAAAGGCATATAATATTTACTCAACTCACAGAATTATGTGAGGATCAAGTGAAGTAAAGTGTTTTATGATCTATAAAATGCAAAAGAATTTTTTATGGTTATTGCCTATCAAATAGATGTCATGGCAATCATATTCGCTTCTAAATCTGTGTGAATAAAATAAATGCAGCAAATGAGATTTTAGCATAGCCTTGGTTCCTAATTTATGATTCTGTACTAGAAATTGTCAGCATGAATGCAACCAGCTCAGTGTTGCCTTTTCCATTGTCAGAATCTTCATCATTGCCCTGGCTGGTTTGGCTCAGTGGATAGAGCATGGAGCTGCGGACGGAAGGGTCCCAGGTTTGATTCTGTCCAAGGGCATGTACCTAGGTTGCAAGCTCGATTCCTGACCCTGATCGGGGCACATGCAGGAGGAAACCAATTGATATGTCTCTCTCACACTAATGTTTCTATCTGTCTCTCCTACTCCCTCCTCCTATTTCTAAAAATCAATAAAAAAATATCCTCAGATGAGTTGTAACAAAAAAAAAAAAACACACACAGACACACACACAGAAAGAGTGCTCATCATTTATGAAAAGAACAAAAGAATACCTGTGCACATCAATTCTATAACATACAGGCAAGTGGCTCATGCCAACCGTATTAGAAACACTGCAGTGTCCCCTTGAAATAACACTCCTAGTTAGATATCCTAAGAGTAGTATTCTGATATATTTGCGTGTCTCACAAAGCTCTAGGAGAAAATCACAGATCTGGCCCCGTGATTTGCAAACTCTCGTACAAAAGATACTTGGACACATATGCTCATGATGACATGGATGAAAAGTCAAATGGGGACAAGCTTACAACCAAAGAATAAAAGAATAAGAAGTAGATCATAGATTTTACAGAGCCTCCCCCCCCCCCCCCCCCCCCCCCCCCCCCCCCCCCCCCCCCCCCCCCCCCCCCCCCCCCCGCAGAGGGTTTCTTCTACTCGAAGGTACAAACGCAGGGAGGGCATAATTTCCCTGGCACCTCACAGAAGACTACGCTAGAGGAATATTTGCCACCATAATTATCTACATACTTAATGGGAAAGAGAGGGGAAAATATCAAGACAACCGTGTTATTGGGAAGCACTCACTAAGTAAACACCTTGGAAAATGATGGAGGGTGATGTTTGTGTTCCTCCCAGTTTCACTTAAAAAAATATTGAAATGTCACTGGCCTGTTAGACTCGCTGAATTAGTTAGTTTTGACATGGCTGATGCATGGGCATAACCTAAGTGGCTGGAATGACCTCAGCACTGCATTTAGTACAGCTGTGAAATGAATGGAAAGAAGCTATTCAGAGCCTCAAGTCTGTGTGCTCATCAAAGTGTCTGGACATACTGTTTCCCTTCCTAAAGCAAGTAGGATATGTGATCTTCTGCATCTTCTCTTTTGCAAAAGTTTGAACTTATAACCATGCACTTGAAAATTTATATGTGTGCTTACTTCCCTTGAAAATATCAATACTGTGGATTAGAATAGAAAATAAAAAGAAGCTTAAAAGATTAAATTTAGAGTTGACTATATCAAGACACCATGATAAACATGACTTAAAAGCCTTAATTCAAGAAGTGTTTTTATTAACACATTTTAGAATATATACTAAATTTACCCATTTTCTAGTCCCATGCTGTTTAGTTCATAGTTTTATTAAATTATATATATATATATATATATATATATATATATATATATATATATTCAAATTGCTATTAATTCTCATGTCCTCCGTGCTTCTCTATAAGTAATTTGTGTCACAGAGGATTTATTATTGAATTCTCATTTGTATTAAAAACAGATTCCAACTCAAATGTTTTAATTACTCCTATATCAGACAAAACTTCTATTACCCTTCTATTAACATAATATATTGTTCTGATGGTGCCGAACAATCAGCAAGACAAAAAAAGGCGACGTGTTCTCAATAGCATGGATTATGAAGTAGTTCTCCTGTGAAATAGTCAGAACTGCTATTATCAAATTATTTATTGAAATATTACTCCAGCCCAGCCAGTGAGGCTTACTGGTTGAGCTCTGACCTGTGAACCAGGAGGTCATGGCACATGCCAAAGTTGTGGCTCAGTCCCCAGTGTGGGGCATGCAGGACAGGAGGCAGCTGGTCAATGATTCTCTGTCATCATTGATGTTTCTCTCTCTCTCTCTCCCTTCCTCTCTGAAATTAATAAAAATATTTTCTTAAAAAAAAGAAATATTTCTCCAAAATCATTATCATGCTGACTCTAGAGCATCAAAGTATAAACTTAGAATAATCCTATATAATAAAAAGCTAATATGCTAATAGACCAAACAGCAAAACAACCAGAAGAACCGAACAACTGGTCACTATGATGTGTGCTGACCACCAGGGGGCGTGTGCAAAACATGGTTAACTTTGGCCGTGGCAGGATGGTGGAGCAGGTGAGTGGGGGTACAAGACCAAGGTGGGGCATCAGTTTCTGTCATTGGGGTGAACCTCTGGTAGTTACTGAAAATTCTTTGCTCCTGTGAGCTGTGGTCCTGCCTGGTGCTTGCACCTGCAGCCGGCGCTACAGCTGCCACTTACACTCACTGTAGGTGCCCAGTGCTGACCCCAATCACTCAGCACCATCAGCAGGTGCAAGGGGCAGTTGCTGCCCCTGATCATCCTTGAGGGCTTCTCCACCTCCCCCTGCTCCTGAGAGACTATCGGGTCAGAAGCTGCCGCTCGCACCCACTGCTGGTGCTGGTCCAATTGCTCCACGCCATCAGTGGGTGCAAGAGGGGCGGTGCCATCAGCATGTGGGGGCGGCAGTGGCAGCAGGAGCAGGGCAGCCAGCAGACAGGGGACCAGGGACTGTGGTGGGAGGGGCCAGGCGGGGGCATGGAGGATGGGCCGAGACCCGCCCCTGTGCCTACTGCAGCCTTGCAGCCCACAGTTCCTTTCAAGGTGCCTGAATTCGTGCACTGGCCCCTAGTCTATCAGATTTAGATACTGAATTGAATGCCTATTTTCTAACAGATGTGTTATCAGTGATAGAACCTTAACTGATAATAAATGAATTTTATTTATTTTTGTTTTAAGCCACCAAGTTTTGGTGTGTTTTTTTACACAAAAAAATAGATAATTCTGATATTATATAATGGATTTTATTTCTAAACTTTTTCATTTAAGCCTGACATGGCCCTAGTTGTGTGTGCTTGGTTTAACTTTCTTAAAACAACATATGGCTTTTCTTATTTAAAATTTAGGAAAAGTATGATGGAACGTTTATGTTACTTACAGAGCAATCCCAGATGCAACCTCTCGAAACTCCAAAATAAACTATAATATTTAAAAAGAGATTTGAAAACTTATAACTTTAGGGATATGAAATATATGTCACTCTAATGTCATAAGTTGATATAAAATGTTCTCACTATACCACCAGTGGAAATCATTTGAAATATCAATCAATATCTGGTGTGAACTATGCTAAAGAAGCAAAATAAACAAGGAAACTGAAAAAAATAAAGAGATGTTTATGGCATGTCCCATGCCTTTATTCTTCCTCAGAGAATCTTTTTTTTTACTTAGGACTATTAGCTTGCGTTCAAATAAACCTGATATGACAATATTGTCAGTATTATTTCTATGTGATTTATCCTTGTGATTTGTACAGTTCTTTGTTTTTCCCTTGCTGTTTACTATCTAATTTAATACAAGAGTAATATGCAAATTGACTCTCACTCCGTTACACATAAGCCATGCCCACCAGCCAAGCCATGCCCACTAGACAATCAGGGTGATTTCATGCAAATTAACCCAGCCAAGAAGGCAGCTGGCAGCCACAGAGCTAGAGCAAACAACAGGCTTCAGTTGCACCAGTGATGGAGGAAACTGCCTGCCTAGGCTGGCTGGGCCTCTGCTTAAGGCAACAATGTTTCAATTTTAGAAGCCACAGAGCGGAAGCAACCAGGAGACTTCATTGCCTGCCTAGGCCTCCGCTCAAGGCAACAAAGTTTCAATTACAGAAGATAAATAAACCCCAGAAACCTGATTCCAGCCAGCCTCACTGGGACATTGGGTCAATGGGAGTTGTGGGCAGCCTGAAAACAGCCCTCAGCCCCTCACCCAGGCTGGCCACACCCCCAGGGGGTGAGGGTCCCCACTGGGGGGCTTGGCCAGCCTGCAAACAGCCATCAGCTCCTCACTCAGGCTGGCCAGGAACGCCAAAAGGTGGACATCCCTCTAGGGGCCCCAGACTGCGAGAGGGCACAGGCCAGGCTGAGGGACCCCCCCGCCCAGTGCACAAGTTTTGTGCACTGGGCCCCAAGTTCTATTATAAGATGTGCTTATTATAATTGGACAATTGTTTACAGGTTGGAGGTTTTATGAATAGTACTTCTTTCTATAACATTCCTTTAATGTATTTTGATACACTCATAAGTGTATACCCCTGAGTGGATTATTGTGTCATATTTGCACTTGTCCAGTGTTTTTTCAAAACAGTTATAAAAATATATACCACTGCTTACAGTGTTTTGGAGTTTCAATTGTTCCAAATTCTTCACAATACATAATTTTATCAGTTCTTTAGATTTTAGCTATTCTGGTAATGATACCTCATTCAGCATTTAATTGTTCCCCTGATAACTGACAATGATATGATCAAAAGAGGCTATCCACTTTTATAAAGCTCATTAGAGGCCCAGTGCATGAAATTTGTGCATGGGGGAAAGGGGGTCCCCTCAGCCCAGCCTGCACCCTCTCCAATCCAGGACCCCTCGGGGGATGTCCAACTGCCAGGATAGGGCCTAAACTGGCATTCAGACATCCCTCTCACAATCCTAGACCGCTGGCTCCTAATCACTCACCTGCCTGCCTGCCTTGTTGCCCCTAACTGCCCCACCCCTGCCAGCCTGGTTGCCTCCTGCTGCCGGCCAGGTCTCCCCCAACTGTCTCCTCCCTGCCAGCTTGGTCACTCCTAACTGCCTCTCCCACTGGCCTGCTCACCCCCAATGGCCCTCTCTGCTGGCCTGCTCACCCCCAACTGCCCCCCTGCCAGCCTAGTCACCTGTCACTGCCTCCCTGCCAGCCTAATTGCCCCCAACTGCACCCCCCCTGCCAACCTGGTTGTTTCTAACTGCCTCCCCACCAGCCTGGTTGTCTTTCACTTCCCCCCTCTGCCAGCCTGCTTGCCTCTAACTGC